>JZKD02S1789300.1:33661-54586 GCA_000966675.3 Picea glauca | reverse complement strand
ACAAACTATATAGAATCCTTAGAAATTTGAATATTTTTACAAAAATATCGCCAAACATTTATAGTTGGCATATGAAGGATTACTAAGATTCGCCAAGGTTTCTACATTTTAAAATTAATTTCCATCCTTAAAATCATCCCTGGTCAGTTTATTGCACGCATGTACTTCTTTCTCTTCAGGAAAGAATGCCCTATATTGTCATATGAAGCAAATAAGGTTATAACCAAAATTGGCCATTGGTATTTAGATGAACGAGAAACCTACATCAGGGTTTTCGGTGCCACAGGGGCACCCCACTTATTACCCATTTATGTTCCCGACTGGCCAGTGTTAGGGGAAATTTGCTATCAAACCATCCTATAAGGATACAATGCAACTTTAGTGAAATACAAGAAGCGGGTTTTCATACCGTATGGGTTTCATATCGGATTCTGCATGGTCAAAGATATCGCGCATGCTAAACAACTCAATCTAGGTCAATTGGAATTTTGGTTCCAAACTAGTCGATTTCACAAACACGATCCCAAGGGATTGGTTCTACAGCATGCATCACAGGTATCATCATGTTGTCCCTATGCCCACGACCAGTTCAAAGATGAAATATTTACTAAGAATGCCCAAGACTGGAATATGGTGGCGTCCATGAGAGTTGATCCTTGAGGAACCAGGTTTAGAGCTATGAGCCATGAAGAACAAGCAACATTTCTAGGGTAAGCAGTTCAAGAAATTAGCCAACACCCAGGAGGAGAAGTTGCATATGAATTGGACGAAGAAATAAGTCACCCCGAAGAAGACATTGAAGCTGCGGGAACTCACCAGGAATCCCCGGTACAAATCAGGGATCTTCTGGAAGATCAAGATGCACAAGAAAGGGGCACGTTGTTACTTCATCAAATTGAGTTGCTGATGAAATGGATGTGGGATGACCCGTATTATTTCATAGGACCTGAAGTCTCAACTATTGTTCAGAGTATCCCAACGGAGTCAGATGATCCTAGGTCCACATCCCCCAATAACGCCCATGGGTTAGGCAACCCTAAACCCACAACATCGTTGATCGATCCTTTAGAAGAAGGGACAAATCAACTAGATACAGGCTGGGTCTCGATAGAGACACAAGCGCCCAATCCCTTGAGAAATATTATACATATTTACAATATTATACATATTTACATTGATGACGAGAGTCCAGAACCCGCCCACGGCAACCCAGTGCTAGTCCAAGAGGAAAAATGCCCCGAGAAAACCACTTCCCTTGAGCCCGAGGTCCAATAAAAGAAATCCTTACAAATGGAAATAGGTTATGAAGATGGCCTCAACACAAGAGATTCTGACAGACAGGAAGCAGAAGCAAGACCGAGTGGCGAAATTCTACAAAAGAAAATCGACAGTTCTACGGTCGACGAGCAAGTAAGCAATGAATCTGTACCCGATGCCTCCATTACACCCAATATTCAAGTCCCAAATGAATGACAAGTAGAGGATGGATCCACAAAACAAAGAGAAGAAATTCGAGAACCCACTCCTAAGCAAGTATACACCATGGGTATCTTGAGAAACAGCCTCTCATGGGGAGATAGACAAATACCAGAACCGATAGACGAAGTAACAAACATCTATTCCATCTCCTACAATCAAAAGAGGAAGGCTATCGTTCAAAGGACCGTGAAGAGGGTAAGGATCACTTTGGATCAATCCATCATGTTTACCACAGAGGAGAACTTAATCATCACTACATATGCTCGCATGTCCGAACTGATCAGCATAGGGAAAGCCCTATCAGATGTCGCTCAGGACAGAGCCAGGAGAGATGAAAAGGAACCAGCCGACACCCAGGAGGAGCTCGAACACCTACACCATCTTGTCAAATACTATAAAGGAGCTACACAAACCACCATATATCTGAAGGAAGAGTTCAACGGAGTTTATAACGAGTTCAAGAAGGAAATGCACCTGTTAACTGAGAACATAGTTGAGTTCCAAGAGGATACTCTCATGGCACTCACGACATGCAAAGAGATGGAAAGGTGGCACAAAAAGGCACAGCTAGTGGTAGAGAGACTTGAATACATTGAGGCAGTCTAGCAAGGTCGAGAAAAGGAAAATCATGACATTCAACTGGTCGGTAAAAGTAGTCTCAACCACATGAATAAATCCATTGAATATTGGGTGAATATGACCCGGGACCGACACTGAGAAATCCAAAAGAAATGGGCCAAGTGCCAGAAACACTAGGGTAAAATTAATAAAGTAATGAAAGATGTTGGTCTCCTCGAATTCGGCACCCCCAAGGAATTCACTAACCTGAGCGGTGTGTTCAAGATGCACTCCATACAAGACTCAATTTGGGTCGAAGAGTGTGCAAAGGTCATTGATGCAAATCTAGGGCAAGTGAAACAATTTGCAGGACACCCGATCAGAGCTCAAGCCATGCTGCAACAGCTAAACTCCAGTTTGGTAAAGTACCAAACGCATGCAGTGGATATCATAGGAGTATATTCTTCCCCTATGGAACAACACAGGTTCCCATGGGCTCAAACCTGTGAAGATATATTATCAGTTGGTCTTAATATGAAATAATCCACCCTTTTCAAGAGACACCTCAGGTGGAATGTTGAAAGAAACTATTGGATGATCACTCCACATGGCAATTTTTGTTTAGAATAAATTATATTTAGTTGTTAATTGCAATTTAATTTTAGATTATAAAGAGAGACATCGACCGATTAGTTAGGGGTCGATGGTTGTTGTAAGAACTATTCCTTTTTGGTTGTTGATAATTATTTTGAGACTGTTGTGAATTGAGAAGTCCTTTTGGACCAAAGACAAGTTATTTTCATTAGATGTATGTGATTGGAGTTGGAGAAGAATTACTTCCTTTCTTKTTCCATGAATGATGCAGTAAATTAGTAAGAGCAATTAATTTTGTTGTCAAGTTATCTGGTGCMATGTATTGATGTTCTTTGCTTTAATGATGAAGATAAATCRTTGTGTTGTTATGTGATGAATGTTATGGTAGATGAATTATTTTTCTTACCATGATCTTGATTACGTATGTGTTTTCTTCTGTTAATTAGTTTTCTCATAMAATAGTTGGATGTTCATTTTCTTAATGTAWTAGTACTAGGCCCTGTGGCATAGAATCATTGTCTACATGTTTGAGCAGTGAGTTATCCCAAGCTTGACCTCTTCCCACTAGTTAAAAATTTTGTCTTGTTATTTGTCAAGTTCATTTATATTGGCTTACATCTCTCATACCAACCCTACCCAAGAGAAATACAGAAAAGAACAGTCCTACCTGAAGGGAGAACCTTCACAAGAAAACACAAAGCCCATCAATAAATTGGTTGGATCATAAGATCTGGAGAACCATTCCATATCAAACGCTGCAGATTCTAATTGGTTCTCGGTGGCGGGTTTGGTTCCTACTATTGAATCAAGGGATTTAAGACCCATCAACAAGGTTATCAATTTTGGGTAGAAGAAATTTTTTATTCATAGTGGATTTATTCATCTGTCTAAAGTCAATACATAGCCTCAATGTTCCATCCTTCTTTTTCACAAACAGTAATGGTGCTCCCCAAGGTGAAACACTTGGGTGTGTGTACCCTTTCAACAATAATTCTTCTAGTTTCAATTGTAATTATTTTAATTGTAGTGTGTTCATTATGTAAGGAGTATATGATATCGAGGCAACTTCAGGTACTAAATCAATAGAGAAATATATATCCCTCTTTGGTGGCAATCCTGGTATTTTTTTTTAATACATCCTCAAACTCTTGCAATTCAGATAAATCTACAGGACTTGGCCCTTTGGACTTTTTTATCTCCTCCACATGAGTTACATACAATTGACATCCTTTCATGAAACATCTCTTCAGTTGTAAGGCTGAAATATCCCTTATAGAAATGTGTCTTGGAATTCCTTGCACATTGCTCTACTTTCCTTCTTCATTAATACATGTAAATGTCTTTTTATGGAAATCTAGGACAACATGATGCATGTCCAACCAGTCCATTCCAATTAGGATATCATAATATCCTAATGGTATGATATTCAGATCATCATTTGTATTCACTCCATTCATATCTATTGTACAACCTTTGACAACCTCATTGATCCTTATTTTGGTTCTAGTGGCTAGCTAAGCCAACCATGATCTTTCAACATTACTTTTCATCAAATGAAATATGTCCACTACTTTAGGATCAATGTAAGTATGGATTGCTCCTAAATAAATTAAAATAGTAATAGGATGATTTATAATCTTACCTTCCACCTCAGTCATATGAGACTGATGCTCTACTTGTCAATCTTCTAGGGCTGCATATATCCTTGGAATATTTCTACCTATGTTTTTTTTATAGTATCCTCTTGAATGTTGTGCATAGTCCTCATTTTCTCTTGTTTGTGAGTGAAATATTTGTACATGTGATCTTATTTACATCCCCAACATTTGATTTCTAGCCTTCCCCTTTTCCCTAAGGAGTCTTCCATCTTGGATCCATTCTTAGCAATCCGATTTTGCTTATATGTATTAGGAATATTTCTATTGAAAGAAGGTTTGAATCCCTTCCTTATATAATATGAATCTCCTTCTTCGTATCCTTCCCAGACTTATGAGAAGTCTCTCTTCCTTTTCCTTTCTCACATAGGTACTTGGTCTTTCTAATGGTCTCTGCCAAAGTTCTGGGTCCATCAAATTGAATTTTGTCTTGGTAAAAAGATGGAATTCCACTTAGAAACCTTTGTAATTTCACATTCTCCTCTTTGATAAAGCCCACATACCTTATTAACTCCAAGAACTATTTTCATATTATTTCATGGTCATGCTCCCCAACTTGAGTTCAAAGAACTCCTGCATTTTATTTTCATATTATTTCTATGAAGGATTCTACTACTAAAAATGTTTCTTAAACTACTTCCAATAAATATTTTATCATCAATGTTCTTGATTTTCTTCGATTGATCCCACCACATAAAATATTTTACATGAAAATGGTATATGGAAATCCTAGCTTCTAGGTTAGATGAATAGCTATGCAACTAAAGAAAAAAAATGATTCCAAGCAACCAGGTTTCAACATTATCCCCCCTTTTTTTTTCACCATCAAAGGTTGGTGGCTTAATCTCCCTAAACTCTCCTTGCAAGATATCCAACTCATATCTTCTTCTTTGATGTCAAATGGGAGACACTTTTGGGATAGTCCTTGACTCTTTGGATGCATTAAAATTCCTATATGAATTATTTATTGAGTATTTATGTCTTTGAGATATACTAGAACTTATTGAGTGCTTGGATCCTCTATAGTTATCTCTCATTGCATGGAGTATTCCTTCTTCCTCATGCCTTAAGCCTGGTCCATTCTTCATTTGTCTCTACAGCTGGTTTAGGCTTTGCAACAACTCGGAATTTATTTTATTTTTCTCCTCCTATTATATTATGATTCTTTCATTAGCATATCTATAACTTTTCACTTCCACTCTCAAACTCCTCATAGTCTCTATCAATTATGTTAGCTCCACCATGCTCCTATGTCCGTTAGTTTTTGTCTCCTCATTACCCAAATTGATATTTTGGCCTTTGACTTCCCTCTCATGACTATAGATTCTTTGTGCATCCTCCATGTCTCTGATCTACAATCCTGAGCTCAAGTTGATATTCTTATACCCCTAATTCCACAAAATATGCAAGCAACCATTTTGTTATAATTATGCATATTATAAAAAAAAAATGTTAGTTAATGTTATAGGTCCTTCTTCTTCTTAATTCATACATAATCCTATCATTATTATCGAGATTCTAATATTTCAATATTATTATCCTATGAATCATCACTCTAATGACTATTATTATTCCCCAATATGATCTCTAAGCTTAAAGTTATGGCTTTTTGAAAAATCCATTTTCACCCCATTTGTGCACTTTTTCCATTGGTACAATTTGACTAAGAGGACAACTTCTATCAACTGTAGAATAAAATATTTCAAGAACCAAGGAATCATTTGTATCATTTGTTGATAATATTCATGATGGTGAAGACACATCAACTTTCATATTATCAATATGTTTCTCCAGTAGGATTCTACAACAAACTAGAATCGACAATTTTGTCCTTTTTACAATTTCTCCAAACTTAGAATTTTTATTAAAATTAGCCATCTCCCAAACTAAGAACTTCTAGAAAAAATTCACAAAATAAAATTTGTCTAGATCCATGAGTAGGTAAAATTTCAAGTAAATAAAAAAAATCCACTTTTTCGATCTAGGGTCCATTTTCCTCCTCTAAAAATCTCAAAAATCCCCAAAGAGTGGTATGGAATAATGGATTTATCCTATTTTAGCATCCCCACTCCAAACACCTTGGAATTTGGACAAATTATCAACTGGGTATTTTCATGTATACATCCTTGTCTCATTACAAAAATCTCATCAGAATTAGAGGCTCTATCAAAGAGTACCACTCTAATATTCAAAAATCACTTATTTACAAATTATGGAGAATCGATGCAAAAATGAGAAATGGCCCTCACTACAACTTTTGTATCCCTCCTCACTATAGACATACCCGGAAAATTTCATCGCAATATAGGTTATTATGGTCCTATTATGGAAAAAATATGATTTTGGTTCCATACTTTGTTTTTCTTTTTTAGGTTTTTTTTCTAAACATAGGATAACATCTGCATTTTTGGCATATTTTGACATGGTTACTAATGTGGCACCCCCAGGTCCACATGGAACCCTAAGTGGATTCCATGTCACCCCTTTAGCCACCATGTCTCTTCGTTATCATCCTCCATCATCCTCCTTATTTCTTCCTTACCTTTCCTTACCCTCTTTTATTTTACCTTTACGCCTCAGCATATTATTTATTACATTATGGGCCCCACCTATATCAGTTATCCACCTAGAAAAAATAGACCCTTGAATGGATAGGAGGGTCCTTCCTCCACTGAAACCCACCACCTGGTGGTCATCTACTAGTTGTAGCAATGGGTAAGTCCCATCCCACACCCTTTTCTTCCTAGTGTGAAACATCCTCTCACACTTGATCGAATAGCAGAGGATGAGAATAGATCAATGGTGGAGGTAGAAATAAGAGATCTAAGGGAAAGGAAATTGATGGATAAAATAGCTCTGATACCACTAAAACACCCTTAATATATGTGTCAATATATCATTCAAATCGGAGCAAATTGCAACTTTTCTAAACCACAAACAAATATCTCTGATACTAATTATGGTATTGGGTTCCCACCCTATCAATCATAGCCTACGTCACCCCTCAATCCCACCATTATGCACTATATACCCTTGAGATTCCAATATGTCCTATCACCCTTTCACCGTGGCATTCCATGTCACCACCACCACATCACTTGACACCTAGCCTCCACATTACCACATACAGAAAATCCCCAATTTTTTCCAAAAATTCAAAAATATTTGTTTTCAAGAAATGGTCTTCAACTACCCAATAACCCTCTAGATCAACCTCTGCTAAATAAGTATATTCAAGCCCATGTGTCAACCCATACATATCAAGTGCTACAATCGATGCTCTAATACCAATCTATAATGTACCCCTTTCTTGGGTACTTCAAAAATTCACGTTCTTGACAAATTTCAAAATTTTGATACCTATTAATAAATGCAAGAAATATTATACAAACACATGAGACAATCAAGACTCATATATATCTATAAAAGAAATTATTATCATTCCATGCACAACATTAACAGCAAGCAAGCAGGGTATAAACTCAACACAAAGAAACAAATTCCCAGTGGAAATATAATTTATAGATAAACATATAGAACTGATATTTTATATAAAATCATAAACAACTGGATACAAACATCGGATGTTCCACCCAACTTTAGGCTCACTTGCACATTCACTCTCTATATAAAACCACCCATGAGTTGAGGCTATGAATTGACAAGGATGGGTGCCTATGCCAACTCTAAAACACACACACACACACCATTCATCTATCAATCTCTCATAGTTTACCCAACCACATAGAAAATCCTAGTTTTCCATTTATCTTTCCCCCTCAGCATGCACAACCCAAAGAAATGAACCACATTCTCTACAATGAAGTCCCTCAAGTTATTCCACTTCTTTCCAGGGCTCCATTGCTATTGTTCAAGAAATATCAATGCTAGAAACTCCAAGGATTACCATCTATGTATATTTCTTTCATAACTACCATCATTCTCATGCACATAGGCACTATATTATTACTTGAATAACTTGTATTTACCTACAGCCAACTAGTCGTGACTCTTTATCCAACCTTTCATTCCCATGCCCAAAAAAAGAACCAAAATGAACACGAATGAATGTGGAATAATGATTGATAAACCCCCCAACAACCAAAATCATGGTTTATACAATTACATGTAATAATGCACCATGTGGCCTCCCCAAGAAGCTCACATAACCAATTTTCCCCACTAATTCCAAAATGTGTGAATAAAATATAATAAATGGATTAACCCCTTTCACCCTCCTCTCTCTTGGAATCATAGACCCCCATAACTATGTCTTTGTCCATCTTGTAGCCAGTGATGCATTTTTATTATTTATTAAAAGTATTACATTGTTAGGCTCTTTGGTTTCAATTTTACAAGCACTCCAACCTTTCATCAAATAATAAAAAAAATACATTATTAATCAGGGGAGTCCAAAACTAGGGTATTACATCCCCCTCCCCCTTATTTTAGCATTGTCCTCAGTGCATATCACTATGCAGGTGTACATATATACAAACTTTTTATTCAAAATTCAAAAATAATTGTGGGTATGCCTCCCACATTGTATGTTCCAACTCACATGTTTCTTCTCAAGGTTATAGCATGTCCACTGAACATTTACCTGCCTTGTGGATATTTTTTGGATCACCATGACCTTCATATATAGTGTATGCATTGACTATACCCATAAGTCACATTTTGAMTCCATCTGAATCAAATTCCAATCAATTACAGGGTTAGGATCATGCACATACTTYTTTAGCAAAGATACATGAAATACATTATGCACATTCATGGAAGCAAGTAATGCAAGAATGTATGCAACTAGTCTTATTCTATCTAATATTTCAAATGGACCACAAAATATGGTTGCTAGCTTGGTACAGCTACCCAACTTTAGTGATATTTTCTTTGGCTTCACTTTTAATAATACATTTTCTCTCAATTTAAATTATATGTCTATCTTGCTCTCATCTACATAACTATTTTGCCTATCTTGTGTTGCTTTCAAATTATTTTTAATTTTAAGCATCCTCTCTTCCATCTCCTTGAGAAATTATGGCCCAAGTACTACTATATCCATTGGGTTTTCCCAACTCACTGGAGTATTGCATTTTCTTCTAAGGAAACTTTTGGGGACTAAATTTCTCCCATGGGCTAATTTTCCATGTTTTTTCTTCAAAACATATTCGCCAATTTCCATTTTTTCTAAAAATGATTCACCTAAATTCTATTGGATAAAATTATTTTACATTTAAAATCCCCAAACTTTTATAGAAACTATATAAAATTCTTAGTAATCTGAATATTTTTACAAAATATCACCAAACATTTCACGGTTTACATATTAAGGACTAGTAAGATTCGCCAAGGTTTCTACACTTTGAGACAATTTTCCATCCTCAAATGTTTCCTTGTTTTCTACCATACAGAGCTTCAATTGGGCTCATCTTCAATGAAAATTGATACCAATTATTGTAGGAAAACTCAACCAAAAGAAAATTAAATCCCACTAAGATGGCTTATCCATCACATACATTCTTAACATGTCTTCAACCACTTGGTTGACTCTCTCTATTTTCCCATCTAATCGTGGATGATATATTGTACTAAAATTCAAATTGGTACCAAATCCCCTAAACAATCCTCTCCAAAAGTTTGAGGTAAACTTTGTATATCTGTTTGAAACAATTGCCTTACGTACTCAATGTAACCTAGAAATTTCCTTCATGTAAATTTATGCAATATTAGTTTCCTTATGAGTCATCTTGACTGGGATAAAATGAGCAGCCTTTGTTAATTTATCCACTACTACCATTCTTGAATCATGTTGCCTTGTTTCCTGGGCAATTTAGTGATAAAATCAATGGTTACCACTTCCCATTTCCATTTTGGGATTGGCAATGGTTGTAGTAAATTTGTTGGATGTCAATGCTCAACCTTCACTCTTTGACATTCTATGTACCTATAAATGTAATCAACAGCATCATTCTTCATTCCTAGCCAAAAGTATTGGATTTTTATTGTTGCAATTGTTTTTTGGTAACCAGGTTTTTTCAAATAAATCAGTCTATGCGGACAAGGACTTTTCTCCCTAGAATCGGACACCAAGACTAGAACAAAATAGGGAAGAACATATAACTTTCCCTAGGTTTATGTAATCAAAGTTACTAGCTAGCAAGAGCTTGCACCTTTTAATCTATGGTTGTCCTCGCTAGTTTTAGTTTCCATCTCTGTCTTAAGACTTGTGGGTGATAACCTATAAGAAAACACAAGCCAACAAGAGTGAAAGAAACAAAAGTCTAATTTGATCAAACCTATGCAAATGATCAAGGAGAAATGCAACAAACATAACCTAAAATGGAAATCATTTGTGGGAAAGAACATATATTGTTGTATTAATAATAATGGAAGAGATTAAAACCAAATCCTTGATGTTGTGAAGTCCCTCCCAATGATTCCTTTCTCCAACTCACATCATTTTCTTCTATGATTTCTAACACCATAAGCTTGATGCCACCTATCCAGATCAAAAGTCACCTTAACAAAGCAAAAGATAAAGCCATGATTGACCACTATTCATGATTAATTGATTACCTTTATTCATGAGAGATGATTCCTTTTATACATTTGAAAAGGAAGGGATGATAAGTTAGGATATCACCCAATCAAGAATACCAGTGAAATCCAAACCGATCGGAGGACATCTCATCCTTGAAGCTTCAATTCTAGAAACTTCTCGAATTTCTTATTTTTTCCTTCGTACGAATAGTGTCACACCCTATGAATTAGCAACATGTGACACCGTCATAGGATATTGTGTTTCAACATGCAACATTCAATGATGTCATAGGTTGTAAAGGAACATGGTGTGACACCTTCATAAATTAGGGTTTTTAAAGGAAATTTCCATATTTTCATCTTTCTAGGAAAGGTTTTCCTTCCATGTTCTTCAGGGATTAAGGAAATAATCATTTGAATGAAAAAGGGTAGGTGCACATCATAAATGGTCATAGTTGTGATGAAAATAATGTGTAACATAATTCCCCCCAAAGTATGAAGTTAGAAAAGGAGTGATGGTTGAAATACTTTGTCGTGTGGGTGTTGAAAACAAGGAATGCATCAGTCGGAAATCTATCAACAAAAAACAAGGATTTACAATACAATAATATATCATCACTGAGGTAGGAATTCCCATACTCATAATACAAGTGACTCAAATCATAAGTGTCGACATACAAATATCCATGTCAAATAATATAGTTCATGGCCACCAAAATACATCGTGGGTCCATGTCGTTATGACTCAAATATGAACATAGCCACCAAAAATACATTGGTGATCTATGTCATAACAACTCTAATTTGAACATAGACATGAGACATACATTGTGGATCTATGCAATAGTACATACTCAAAATACTCCATCGCAACCTATATCTAATGGACAGGATCTAAGGTCTTCATCTCTAATGTGCCACAGTACGAATCTATCCATGCAAATAAATATGTTGAATTTGAACATGGTAGAAACCATTTGATTACCGATCAATGATGAAAATCATTAACAAACACGAAAGGAACCACCAATAATGGAAATGGACCTTAAGGTAAATAAGTACATTCTATGGAGTGTGAGTAGATGATATGATGTTGAAAAACCATAGAATCATTCGATCGAAGGTCAATGATGAAAACTTGTCATCTAAGGCAAGGAAACTTTCCATTGAGGTATGCAAGCTCTAAGGTACGGAAGGGTTTCTAAACCAATGTCCTAGATAACGTGTTGAAGTTGATAGGAAGTGATTCATTGTAAGAGGGCCTTGATTTTCCCCCATGAATGACACAAAACAGGTACAAATATTTGAAGCAGATCATAACATAGAGCAATTTAGGATTGACTCAAGGATGGTCGATGAGATAGAAAGATTTAAGGATTGCAGAACTAGTCGACGCGATAGAAGGATTTCTGGGTTGAACTTCTCTTGAACATATTGATGACATGACAATTGTCTTGGCAGTACAGACTCAAAAACAGGATTACAAACCAAAGTGTAAACTTATAAATGAGTATGATCAACAAGAGATGAGTATATTTCCCAACCTTCACACGATGAGTGAAAGGATGTCATGTTCAAGAGAAACTCGCTGCTAAAATTAATACATATTTTATACATATTCCTTTCCCAATTTTCCCCTACCATTTATGGTGAGTATCTCTTTATTTTTACACAATCTTGAGGAGGATAGCATATGCTTGTAGTATAATTTCATCCTTCGAATGAGTCCTTCGAAGTATTTTTAACAAACCCTGGGAAGGAATGGTTTGGTCCCATATGGATCTTTCAATGTATTTTTATGAGTCTAGAGAAAGTAAACTCAATGGTCTTTCATGTTTAGGGAGTTTGAAAAACACTTAAAGAAAACTCCAATTAACTTTTTCATAAATTTAGTCTCCCAAGCCTGAAAAAGTATAAAATAATACCTAGGAGAACTCTTCTAGTCATGCTGGCTAGATTATTCCTTTTTCGTAGTTAATCAGACAAGACCAAAAATGGTTAAAATATCACTCGAAAAATGCCATTCCAAATCATTTAACGAGTGTGAAAGGAGACAAGTTCACTCGACAATCTTTTCATATTTAGAGAGTTTGAAAAGAACTTAAAGGAATCACCAAATAGTTCCTTTTTCGTATAGCTTTTATGAGTCTGAAAAAGTGATAAAAGTATACTCGGTAACCTATTCTCATGTATTAACGAGCATGAGAAAGAACAAAGACTAAGCTCGGTATTCTCATGTATTTACAAGCACGAGAAAGAACAAAGATTAAGCTCGGTAACCTATTCTAATGTATTTATGATCATGAGAAAGAACAAAGACTAGGCTCGATATTGGTTTCATTTTTACACAAGCTTGAAACAAAGTAAAACTATGCTAGGGTAGGTTTCATTTTTTTGTGAGCTTGAAATTAAATACTAACTGTGCTCGGAACTTCCCAACGTAATGTCCAAAGGTTTCGAGTGATACCCATGGGTGGTCGGTACTTTTCCCCTAGGTTATGAAGCTAGTGGCTTAACTCTAGCATGAGGTCCAGAGATTAGAGACATGCTCCCCAAGCTTCATTTCATGTGAAAATATTATGTGGTCACCAATTTATGTACCCGATTAGACTCTTGGATACTAATAGTTAAATGTTCACCAAAGGAAGAAAGAGGATCAACTGACATAGGTAGATGAAATGAAGGTTTAGTCATGAGATCTAGTAAAATACTCGAATAAATTGGAGGGGGGGTGGAGGTTTGTTTCATTTTTTAATGAGCTTGAGACAGATAAAAAAATATCCTCATGGTTGGTTCTTTCATTTTTAACAATCTTGACACAGAAACATAAACTATGCTCATGGATCTTTGTTTCATTTTTTAACAAGCTTTCCACATAAAATAAAGTTATTCTCGCTACCTCATCCTAATCATGGTTTCCAAGAGGGCAAAGCTCTGGAAGAAAAACATGTCAAGGGACACACCTCTATCATGGCTTCCAAGAGATCTTCGTTAGACAAAAGAACAATGCTTCCGGAAGGAATACATGTCGAGGGCCACAATAGGGGTAGGGAGATCAAGCTCTAATAGCCCTATTTAAGAGATCCATGTCAACTACTGGATCCAGGTCAGAAGAAGTTGATCATACAACGAAAGGCTTATTCTCATCAACAATTGAAAACATGGAACATGTCGCCACACAATTAACCTGTGGCAGGTTGGATACTGCTATATTGGGAACATTCAGATAAGTCAAATGGTCGAAATTCATATGATTATCAGGCCTAATAAATGAAAGTTGTTCAATACTTACGATGTTTCCATTATGAGGAAAATACATCACTCGAAAGAGTGTAGACACGATAGCTTTCATAGCATAAACATAGTCTCTCCCGAGGAGTAAATTAAAATTCAAGGGTCCTTGGACTATCATCACATCAATACGGATAGTTTTCCCTCCTAAGGTAACATGTAATTGAGAAAGGATCCCTAAAGATTCATTATATCTTCTATCAAAATCTAACAGATGTTGGTTAACGAGAACAAGCTAAGGGGAACCTAGAGCTTGCCAAGAATTTGAGGATTAAATACTAACAGAAGCACCTTCATCTACTATAGTGTGACATGTGTTTATATTGAAAACCTGCACAATGATTTCTAAAGACAAGTAGGAAGGAAGGCGAGGTCATGTCAGTCTATTCCAATAAAAGGAAATGATCCCAGTACTTGGAGGGGGTTTCGTGGGAATGGGTGAAATACCCTCTAGTCCAGAAAAAATATAAAAAGATGTGAAAAACCTGATTGGTATCGACTTCACTCTTCAAGGGAATATTGGGATCGATTGATGATGGAATCGAATCAACCACTTTATTAACTTCACTCTTCAAGGGAAGAGTGGGATTGATTGATGATGGAATCAGGTCGACCACTTGATTAACTTGTGGTGAGTTAGAAGAGAGTATGCGATAAGTAGTTGGAATTTGTTGTTGGACATCAGCAATATGTTCCAATAAACATGAAGCCTCATCCATATGAGGGAAAAGGTAAGTTTGATGACTTCCTTCACATAACCTACAAGGAAATTTGACTCTAACTTTTATTTTCCCCAACTGTACTATGACTAGTTGATGGGTAGTTATCGGCATGATTTCCAAAATCTGGCAACATGGGTTGTTGGGAACTTGTAGACCACACTTCTAAGACCTTGGATAAACAAGGGAAATCCTTAAGAATATGGTCACCCTTACAAATATCGTAAGGTAATTTGGGCTTGTGAGTTGTCTTGGTAGTCTTGACAGCATCATCAACACTCCCAGCATGATGAAAGGTAGCTAGTTATTTGTTTCCAACATGACCTATAGTGGTTGGAAGCTTGGCCCCTTGCTTATTTTTATATTTCTTAATCTTCATTTTATTCTTCTTCTTATCCACCTAGTTACTAGCTCCAAAGATTTCACTAAGCGAAGAAGAAGAAAGGGAAGAAGAACTGACATATGAAGAAGGTGAAGAGTCAACATGAGGTTGATTTTCTTGGGGTGGAGTGCTTGCATCGAAAGCACCTAATGCATTCAGGATTACCGGAGTGGAAAACAACCATACCGGTAACCCAATAGTGAGTCATGGAAGACTCAAAATGGTAATAAAAGGAGGACCAACGTTTCCATAAGAAGGAAAAACAAAAGGTTCCCCAGGAAAAGGCGTCCCTTGTTTGGTCGTTCTGGGAATTGATTTCATATATACAGAATCAACCTAAGGTCTACAAGGGAAAACAAACAGCACACACTAAAAAATCTAGGAAGTAGACAAACAAACAAAAATCTTCTCACAATGAATGCACTAGTTGGTGATGAAATCCAACATCGCGAGAGCAAAATAAGAAGGGGATGAGATAGAGTTGGTGGATAAGTCACATTGGTGACTTTATTAACAGACTTACACCCTGGTGCAAGTTTCCACATGGAAAAACCATGGGTTACCCTCCAAGGAGATCGAGTGAGTTTGACCAATGTATGTTCCAGGTATATAAAAGACTTCCCCTTCATCATCACCTCGTGTATGATCCTTAAATATAAAATCCACTAAGTTCACCACTTACAACAACAAAATTCTAGGGAAATAGTCGAAAGTCGAATAAACATGCAAAGGCATGGAAATTAAGACCCGAAATCCCCTTGAGAGTTTCCTCTCAAGTAATCCCCAAGTGTATTTCAACACCATTTGTAATGTATTCAGACCACGCCACCAAGACCAACAACGTAGGATTAATTACTCTATTGGCCCCAATGTGACCTCGTTATTAACCCTTGTGTGAGAAGGGCTTCCCATAACAGTGATGCAGCAAACGGATTTCTCTCCCTAACTCAAGATTCTATGTTTGTTTGATATCTTTGGAGAGTTATCTTCAACACCTATTCCAAATTTCTTCAATTAATCTAATATAGGTTTGCTACTAGTGAAAAGTAAAAAAAATTAAAAATATTTTAATTAGCGCGTTAATTTTATGGATGTTGTTTACTCACTAGGAAAATGGTGTGGAAAAGATGATGTTTTAACCAACTCTAAACCATGAAAAGAAATGAAAATGCAATGTTTCACTTCGATGAAAGATATATTACGAGAAGGAGAAAACATTTTATATTCCTAGATCCACAATGTCCCAAATTCATTAAACCAAGATGCTCACTACTCAAAATGTTTCTTCCCAAAGCATCTAAAAATTTCCACCAACTAAAGAAATGCAATAATTGAAACTTTTGATTTGAAATATACAGCTAAATACATCAATATAGAAACAAGTCTCTTTTTAAGCAAAATAAATCCAAGTAATGTATTTTAAAATGAATTATTCAATAAAAGGAAGAAGTTTTCTTTCACTAAATAATTCACAATAAAAAAAAGTTCTTTGAGAAAAGAAATTAAGAGCCAAATTGAAAGACACTCAAAGACAGAGCTAAGATGTTATAACCCTTTCAAAAGCAAGCAATCATGAATTTTTTAATAAAAAACTCAAAAATTGCAAAAATGGCCAAAAGGTAGACTCAAGATTGCAAGGATCAATATCAAGACTGAATAAGCAAACCAAAAACCCAGTACAAAACCAAATTTGAGATCGGAAGAGAGAGAAACAAGCAAATTTGTTTCTATGGGACTATCACGATCTGTAATGTAGAACAGTGCGACAATAGCCAATGTTACAGGCTATAGACCAACACAGTGCGACAGCGTCGCACTATCTCTCAAAGGAAAGTGTGACACAAACACAAAAAATGAAAAAACAAAGAGTTTTTCCAAAATTCCAGTAGGTCTCAGGTCTGAGAGTCAATTTGGATCACCCAGTGACTCAGGAGGTTAAACTCAAGAAAAAACAAGGTAAAGACCAAAGAAAAACCAAGAGAAAAAATCTAGAAGATTTTTCCCTAGTGGAGTCGCCAATTTTTTGTAGAAAAAATCGGTGTATGTGGACATGGATTGATCTCCCTAGACTCAGACACCAAGACTAGAAAAAAACAAGGCACAACGTATAACTTTCCCTAGGTTTATGTAATCAAAAATACTAGCTAGCAAGAGCTCACACCTTTTAATCGATGGTTGTCCTCATTGTTGTAGTTTCCAGCTTCATCTTAAGACTTGTGAGTGATAACATGTAATAAAACACAAGCCAACAAGATCAAAAGCAACAAAAGTATAATTTGATAAAACCTATGCAAATGATCAAGGAGAGATGCAACAAAAATAACCTAAAATAGATCAAATTTGTGGGAAAGAACATATATTGTTCTATTGATAATAATGGAAGAGATTACAACCACAGCCTTGATGTTGTGAAGTCCCTCCCAATGATTCTTTGCTCCAACACACAACCTTTGCTTCTATGAGTTCTAACACCATAATTTTGATACCAGCCCATCTAGGTCAAAAGTCACCTTAACAAAGCAGAAGCTAAAACCATGATTGACCATTATTCATGATTAATTGATTACCTTTATTCATGAGAGATGTTTCCTTTTATATATTTGAAAAGGAAGGGATGAGAGGTTAGGATCTCACCAAATCAAGAATATGGGTGAGATCCAAATCAGTCAGAGGAAACCTCATCCTGAAAGCTTATATTCTAGAAACTTCTCAAATTTCTTATTTTTTCCTTCGTACGAACAATGTCCCACCCTATGAATGAGAAACATGCAACATTGTCACAGGCTACTGTGTTGCAACATGCGACATTCAATGATGTCACAGGTTGTAAAGGAACATAGTACGACACCTTCATAAATTAGGATTTTTAAAGGAAATTTCCATAGTTTCATCTCTCTAGGAAAGGTTTTTCTTCCATCTTCTTCAAGGATTAAGGCAATAATACTTTGAATGAAAAAGGATAGGTTCACATCATCAATGGTCATAGTTGTGATGAAAATAATTTGTAACACCAATATGTCCAACATATGAAACATTATGCATTTATTTTAACACCAACTCCCTTAGTTCTCCAAAATTGGGAACATAAATTCTATTTATATGCATAAGTAGTCTGTATTATCTCATATTATAATATTTAAATTTTTGTTCTAAATCTTCCTACTATAATCTTTCTCTTACCAGTAAGTGATGTTGGTTTGTAATAGAAGCATCTAAAAATTTTCTCTTTAAATTTAAGCTATGCATACTAATGGTTATAGCATGAATGATATGTACCCTTCTACTGAGTGCATCAATAACTTTATTTTATTTTCCTTTGATATGCTTGATGTCAAAGTCATACTAACTTAAAAAATTGAGCCATCTTGTTCTACTGGAATTTAAATTTGGTTGTTCAAATAGATATTTCACACCACTATGGTATGTCCTCAATTCAAAATTCTTCCCCATTAAGTAATTCCTCCACATCATCAATGCATGAACTATGGAAGCAAGTTTCAAATCATGTGTGGAATAATTCCTCTCATGTTATTTAATATTTATGGAGTCATAAAAAATGGCATGTCCATTCTAAGTGATAATTCCACCAAGTCCTTCTTTGTATGAATCTATGCATACCACAAAATTTTTATTTGGATCGGAAATATTCAAAATAGGTGCAATAGTAACTAAACCATTTCAATAAATGAAAACTTTCTTCATATTTTTTTGTCCATTCAAGAATAGTTCCCTTATTTTGTAAAGAAGTGATGGGATGATATATCTTAGAGAAACCCATTATAAACCTCCTATAGTATCCGGCTAATCCCATAAAATGTCTAACTTTTGAAACATGTTTTGTTGCTAGCCATCCCCTAATGGCCTCAATCTTCTCTGGATGTACTGATATGCATTCCTCTTAAATGATGTGCCCCAAATAATGGATCTACTCTTGGTAAGAAGAGAACTTGCTTATATTTCCATACAAATGATGCTCCATTAGTACTTGAAGCACCATTCTCAAGTGTTGTTCATGTTACTCCTCTCACTTGGAATAAATAAGTATGTCATCCAAAAACACAATGACAAACTTATCTAGATAGTTTCTGGATATCTCATTCATTAAACACATAAATATAGTCGGTACATTGGTCAATCCAAATGGCACCACTACAAATTTATAATGCCCATACCTTGTTCTAAAAGTTGTTTTATTGATGTATTCTTCTTTGATTTTCACTTGGTGATATCCTGATCTCAAGTGTATCTTTGAAAATATATTTTCACCTCTTAGCTTATCAAACAGGTCATCAATTTTGGGTAGAGGAAATTTTTTCTTCACTGTGGCTTTATTCAACTGTATAAGGTTAATACATAGCCTCAATGTCCCATCCTTATTTTTCACAAGGATTATTGGTGCTCCCCAAGGTGAAACACTTGGGAATATGTAACCTTTCTTTAGTAATTCTTCTAGATACATTTGCATTTATTTTAAATCCAGTGTGTTCATTATGTAAGGAGTTTTGATACTGGGTCATCTTCAAGTACTAAGTCAATAGAGAAATCTATATCCCTCTTTGGTGGAAATCTGGTATTTCTTTGAATGTATCCCCAAACTCTTGCAATATTGAGAAATATTCAGGACTTGGCCCTTTTGTCTTGTCTATATCCTCCAAATGTGTTGCATACAATTGACATACTTTCTTGAAATATTTCTTCGACTGAAAGGTTTAAATCTCCCTTATAGAAATGGGCCTTGTAATTCCTTGCACAATGCTTTACTTTCCTTCTTCATCAAGACATGTAAATGTCTTGTTACGAAAATATAAGATAACATGATGCATGTCATAAGATCCTAATGGTATGATATTTAGATCAACATTTGTATTCACTTCATTTAGATCTATTGGAAAATATATGACAACCTTATTATCCTTATTTTGGTTCTGGTGGCTCGCTAAATGTTGGCCCTTGACCAAGTTTTGGGAGTTTCTTGGTCATGTTGACCTATTTTGGGACTTTGACAGCCTGTCGAAGGAGGAGAGCAAGTCGAAGAGGAGATCACAGGATCCCGGCCCCCTTTTGGGTTTTTGGGAATATGTAAAGGGAATGGGATGTCGGCCCATGGTTTTACCCATGTTTAGGCCTATTTTGTAATATATAAATAGATGCCTAGGATAGATAGAAGTAGTAGTGCATCTATGTGATGTAGGCTAAGTGCCATGGGTTGAATCTGTGTGATCAAGGCTTTGTGCATTCGGTGCAAGACTTGCAAAGCTGAGTGCAAGTCCCTGTGAGAGACTGTAGAAGGATTTGTGTTGAAACGAAAGGAAGAAGGATCTAATGAGCTACGTAGATATTTTGTCCTATACAGAGTAAGGGTTTTGAGGCTCTGTGCTTGTAGCTAATTGATCGAAGACTATAAAGAAGAAGAGTTGGTGGACGTATCCTAGGGTGGGGGTGAACCATGTAAACCCTGTGTGATGTGCTTGGTGCTTTGTCTTGATGTATTTACATGTTACATGCTAAGTGCTCTGATACGTTTATATAGATCTATTCATGCTTTGTGCTTATGGTATATGAGAATGTTAGATCTGATCTAGATAGTCATGCTTAGTGCTTGATATGCTCATTCTGATCCGCTTGTATATGTGATCTGAAAATAATAAAGGCTTATATTCTTGAAAATATTTGCAAGTTTTAATTAAAGTGTTCTTATGAAAAA
>JZKD02S1789300.1:0-28495 GCA_000966675.3 Picea glauca | reverse complement strand
AATCAAGCCTTCAAAAACCTAAGCTCTGATACCAACTTGATTTGAAAATAATAAAGGCTTATATTCTTGAAAATATTTGCAAGTTTTAATTCAAGTGTTCTTATGCAAAAGGATCAATTTGCAAACACAAATTTTATAGAAATTACACATTCAATATGCATATAATTAGCAGCAAATAACAGTGAACAGAAAACACACAACACAGCAAATGATAAAGGAGTTCACCCTTCTCTTGGGCTACATCTCCTGGTCCAGCTTCCAATGTTTCTTTTGTATTATTTGCTCAAAGTGATAAAATATGTGCTTTACAATGCTCAAAATTCCAAATAGATGGATCCAATGGCTTCAAAACGTCCAAAAAACCCTAGTTGGGATTTCTCGGCACCTGATTTGGCCAAAAATTGAAGAAGATAATCTTCCTGGAAGTTCCCCTTCAAACTTGTTGTCTCTGGATCGCCAAAATGCACCTCTGCATCCTGAAACTAGCCTCTATGCTCATATTTATGTTAAAACCTAGCACCGGGCGCAACTACAAAACTATGCGAACTGTAGGACGATTAGGGCACGCCTAGCCCCTAACTGCTAAACCATTGGGCATGTGGCTTACCATACGACCGGATGTGCACACAATAGGGGCCAAGGTTTGAAAATATGGTAAAGCGCAAAGTGGTAAGGAATGTGGAGTTTAAATGTGCATGCGGTGGTGGTTATAGGGTGTATATATATGTGACTGGAGGTCGGGGCTTAGTCCCTGCCCGGACCGCGCCCCAATTCAAAACATATGCAATTCAAATAATTTAAACCCCATATATATGTTAAGAACCATTGGTGGACGCATTGGTTGGGTGGCCCTTCCCAAATCTCTTCCCCTTGCCCGAAGGTCGCGAGGTCGAGTCCTGCCGAATACACAAGTTTTAAACCATTGTCCAGGTGACACGTGGCGGCCCTTTCTTGGGCCATGTGTCACCAATCCATTTTCCACAAACATGCCACGTGTCAGATGCTAATTCGTCCACACGACTGCTAACCAACACCTGCCATGTGTCATACGGCCCTACCAACTCAGCTTCTGCCACGTGTCGTACAGCCCTGCCACGTCAGCATCCGTACGGACTATACAGTCAGCACATTTTTTTTTGCCTGTTTGACGATTTGAACAGAACGTGATATATCTCTCATCCGACGTCCGTTTGAACCCAAACAAGTTGTGTTAGGTTTGTGATGACAAGGCCTATGCACCCGTTCAATTTGAAGCGATTTCGAGCACTTTGAATTTTGAGCAAAATTTGATCCCCTGGATCAATATGTTAAGTGCTTGAATACTATAGGTTAGTGTAAATGCTACGAACTTCTGTCTTATAAGCCAAGTGGTTATTAACTGTATATTGAGGAATTAATGGTGGAAATAATGGTGCTAAGTTATCTAGTAAGTTTTATAATCACAGATCTATGTCCCAGCTAAGGTTGTAGACACTTGAGTCCTGCAACCACCCCTGCCTCTAACTCGGGTGAGACTTCATCTACTTCGCAGGTGTTTCTGAAAGGGTCGGTAGTTAGGGATTTGTTGGTGCATTGTTGTAGAATCGAACCCTAGGTATACCCCTGTGCCAAAAAATGGTTATGTTGCCAGGACCTGAAACTGTGATTGTTGGGAACTGAGAAAGAAGAAGCTCTGTGCAAAGATTCATCCTAAAATTGTGGAAGCTTTGTGCGTAGATCTGTGCCCTAGTGCACAATATTCTACTTGACTTATAAAGCTTTGTGCTAAAGAAAGAAGATCAGATCTGAAATAAAGAAGCCCGATCTGGAGAAAAGAAGATCAGATTTGAAGGAAAGAAGCAAGATCTGAATGCTTTGTGCTCTAAGAAAGGTAAAAGTAATAATTTATGATCAAAAGAGATAAGATCTACAGGCTCTGTTCTCTGATAAAGGTAAGAATGGTTAAAATTTTTAGATATGAAAGATTTGTTCTCTGTAGAAGTAATATAAGTGGAAATTTTTGTTTCTAGAGTATGGATCTAGGTCTGTGATCCAGGGGATCAAATTTTTCTCAAAATTAAAAGTGCTCGGAATCTCTTCAAATCAAAGGAGAGTGTAGGCCTCATCGTTACGAACCTAACGCAACTCATTTGGGTTCAAATGAACATCGGGAGTGAGAGATATCACATTTTGTTCAAAATGACAAACAGGAAAAAAAAAGGGATGTTGATTGTACAGTCCGTACGGCTACTGACGTGGCAGTCCATGCAACACGTGGCAGAGATGAGTGGCAGACAGTTGGCAAATGTGGACGAATGACATTGCGACACATGGTAGTATTTGGTTGGTTGTATGGTGCCACATGGCCCAGTGATGGGCTGCCACGTGGCACCTTATTATTGGTTGCTTGTATAAAATATTATTGGAGTCCACCGGGTTCGACCCCGTGACCTCCACCCATGTGTATAACCTTTGCAAAGTTTGCATTGCCAATGCGCCACACCATATTCCTTGTTATATGTATGGTTTTATATAAAGTTAAGTTCGAATTGTTTATGTATTGGCGCGGGGGTCCGGGCTGGGGCTTAGCCCCAGCCCCCGGTCGCATACATTATTGCAATATGACCATATATATTACCATATGTGCACGTGTGGATTTACGTTTTGGTTTCAACGGTTATACAAACAACCCGCCACTTGTACATTAACCATTGGCTTTTGGAAACGAGGCCTATTTTTGCACTTGCACGCGGTCATATGGGTCATACAAACACAACCTTGGCGGTTAGGGGCTACGTGCGCCCATAACTGTCCTACAGTTTGCACCGTTTGTGCGGTTGTGCCCGGTGTTGAGTTTTAACACTTAAATATGTGTGGGGGCTAGGTTGAGCCAAAAAGGGTGCAATTTGTAGATGCAGAGACTGCAAGTTTGAAGGGGGACTTCCAGGAAGCCTATCTTCTTCAATTTTTGGCCAAACGAGGTGTCGAAAAAGTCCAGCTAGGGGTTTTTGGACGTTCTGAAGCCATTGGAGTAGTCTATTTGGAATTTTCAGCATTGTAAAGAACATTTTTGAGCACTTTGAGAAAATAATACAAAAGATCCATTGGAAGTTGGACCAGGAGATGTAGCCCAAGAGAGGGGTGAACTCCTTTATCATTTGTTGTGTTATGTGTTTTATGTTCAATGATTATTGCTGCTATTTATATGCATCTTGAATGAGTAATTTATATAGAAGTTGTGTTGCAAAGTTGATCCATTTTCATTTTAACACATAACTTAAATCTTGCAAATAATTTCAAGAATACAAGTCTTCTTCATTTTTAGATCAGTCTGTTTAATAGAGTCTGTCCTATTTTGAAAGCTAGGTCATTGATAAACGAAAGAAAATTTGATATGAGTAGATCTGATAAGAATAGTGAAAGAAATGTTATACCTACGCAAAGAAAGAATGTTTGGACTAAAAAATGGACGCAGGATCCTGGAAATAATTTGTTGCAAGTTATCTCCCATGATCCTAGTGTGTAGTACAGAAGAAGTTGGGGATCATTTAAAAGAAAGAGGGGATTAACCATATGTTATAGTTGCAGAAGGCTGGGACATCTTTCTAAGGAATTCCCTTATGGAAGACCTAGTTGTCTTTGTTGTAAAGCTCTATACCATGAAGTATTGGATTGCCCTAGAATGATTGCTAAGCTTGAAAGAATGAATCTGAATCAAGAAAACCCTAAGGTAGATCCAGAACCTATGGAAAAACCTTAGAAAGAATCAAACAAATCATTTTTATAGATGAAAGAAAACCTAAATGACCACCGACATGTCAAATTATCAAATATCTTCGAAGATAAGGAATGCATCGAAGCAAGAATAGGAGACTTCAACATTGATTGTGTTGTAGATGAGGAAACACAGGTGAATATCATGACAATGAGAAATTGGGAAGCTATAGGGAGGCCTACTATGATCCCTTCACTAGGAGGAATAAGTTTATTCAGAGGGAAGCTAGTAAACCTATGTGGAAGGCTCACTCGGATACCTATGACTATCAATGGAACTTCGACAGAAGAAGACTTTGAGATTATTAAATTTGTTGAAGACAACGCCCCATTTACCATGCTAATAGGAAAACCTTGGATTGATAGAGATCAAGCCAAACAAAAGGAAGAAGAAGAATTTTTGGAACAGAAGAAGCAAGAGCTAAAAGATTTTATGACCAGAAGGATCGCGCACTTGATTAACGAACAGGAGAGCAGATTGCAAATATTTAATGCTAGAAACTCGGATGTCAAAGCTAAGAGAATGTTATAGGATCCATAGAAGATTGAATTACCTATCGCAGACAAAGAAAAATTATTATCCAGGAACCCTAGGAAATAATTTCAATAGTGCGAAGTAATTAAGACCAAAGAAGATAAGAATCAGAATTAAAAAAAAGACTACCGAGATGAATCTCACTGGAAAGAAGGCTAGAAAGTTAAGAAAGAAGAGGGATAAGACTCAAAATTTATAGGAGGTTCTAGAGCAGACCTCATAAGAAGAAAAATTGCAGAATTGAAGCTTCTCCGAGATATCATAACAGCGACACATGGCACTTCGCCATGACGAAGCAATATAGTCATTGGGAATATTATAATTGTTCGATCGATGCTTTGAAAGGATAGAAAAGAAATAAAGGTTCATCATTAGATCATTGGACCACACCATAACGTATCGAACAGGAGTTAATGGAGGCTCATACCCGTTGCAAGACAGCTGTTGTCGAATTACCTATTTAGCTTATCACGCCATGCACCGAGAACACTTTTTCCAATCGAGAATTTGATCCCACGAACTAACCTGAGTTTATATAGTGATCATTGTGCTCTCGTTCTCTATCTCATTACCGTGTCTGAGTTGTTCCCCAATCCCGCGAATTATTTACCTCAAGTGCGTATGTCAGAAGCATTGAGCACTGTAGAGAAAGCCACTGAGGAAGTTTTGATCGACTTGATGACCGAGAAAGCCATGTTGATGTCTAAAGGTATCCAGAATTCATCTATGAGAACAGTGCAAGTGTTTCCATCCACTGCTCACAGAGCTAGACCATCTCGTGAGAGGTGAACTAAACACAAGAATGACTTAGCGAATGCTAAGTTGATTCTGAGCATTCTACCTACTTATCTACAGCCTCTGAGAAGTGCAATAAACCGAGACAGTGTGCCCAGATATTTTGAATATGAATTGGTCACTACATACCTTCTGAAGGGGATACGCACAGTGTGCGTAGACCAAGATAAGATGGAAGCGTTGAAGTTTAGTTACTTCAACCTCAGTAACAGAAAATTGTACAATATGCTAGCCACATATAAGTATCTGACTAGAACCAAGGGAAATAATTCAAAGGTCGTTCCCCAATAGTGGACCATGAACCTCGCACAGTCCACACTGCTTAATGTAATGAATATTCATCACTTCGGGAGGCATTAAGAAGTGAACGTGTGCGTCAATTTGTTGATGTCTTGCTATCATGGAGGATACTTATGGTTGAACCATCACATCACATTGGATCCAACTTTGATCAATCGGATCACAAGGTCTTAGCGTGCAAGGCCCTAACCCACAGGATTTCTACCCTGAAAATACCGTGGATCCCGCTCTCGCCCAGAGGATAAAGGATACTTACAGCACTGTAGAGAAGGGCATGCGAGGATACAAGGTAGCCTCTATCCAGATCAATGTAGTGCGCATTTCCTGTCAGCTGATCGCAGGCAAGCTAGTTCGCAAGAACCAACCGACCCAAGTAATTGGATTCGTAGTTGACCTTGCAGGGAAGTGCGTGGAGGGACTACAAATGAATTGGGAAAATTACCTCGTGAACCAACTGAAACTAGATTGAAAGGAATCACAAGACCAAGGATATGAGTTCCACTTTAGTTAGCTTCTCATATTGATCGCTTTCATCACATGGGAGATGCCAAAAGGTGTGACCTTCCCGGACACTGAGCCATTTGAACCTCTGGTTGCAAAGTTCAGTACGTTGTGCTACTCCAGCAATGTGAACAAGAAGTGGCAATAAAATGTCTTCTTCCACACATATTATTACCAATTGAAGGTATCCAACAGTCCATGCCTCGCATAACCCCGAACATACTTCACAGATTTAGACCATTGATGAAATTTAGCGTAGACCACCATTTCATCTATATCACCATGCGCACTGATGAGCATAAACAATAGCTACAATCATACTACAAGTTTACAGAGGATGACTTGGAGGAGATTACCAAGGAATGGTTGGCAGACCTCCTTGTTCCAACAAACCCCGCAGAGATGTCCGATGTTGACAGCCCCAAAACCGCATCGGATACAACCAGACCTAGAAAGATAAAGAAGATCGAAGAGGTCCACAATTTATACAGCGCATCCGTGAAGACCGCTTCCATCTCAGCATAGAAAGGAGGTGATGTCATAGAATTCAAATAGAAGAAAGGTGAGTTTACACTACCAAGAGACGAGGAGGACCCCTAAAAGAAAAGAAAGGTTTCCCCTCTGAAACCTTCTTCAAGGAAGAAAATGAAAGAAACTAGAACCAAATTTGATACCACCCTCACCTCAGATGACTTTGACTTCATCGTCGCAACACTGAATGATGCTTTGTTGGAGATAGAAGAGAAGAAGGAAGCTAAGAAGGAGGAGGTATTCAGTCGGATTAAGGATGAGCTCCAAGGAGTGCAGCAGGCACTACAGTCCAGCTGCACAGTATCCACTATGATCCTGACAGTTGGAACACCAGAACTAGGTGATGAGCCCGCTCAATTACACCACATTTATGATACAGTTGAAGCTTGCCTTTGATGAGCTAAGGGAGAGATAGCACAAGCCACCCAGGCTTTAGAGCAAGTACAAAAATACCTTGAAGAGCAAGGAAGTGTTGCAGAATGAGAAAATATTTCTCTACAAGAAAAATGGGATGAAGAAAAAGCAGAGCTACAGCAAAGAAAGGAACAGTTGCTCGCCAAGCAACTTGAATTTAAGTAAAGGGTCAACATAGCACATCGCTTTGTGACAGTCGTCGAAGTACAAATCGAGGAACAAGTTCCACAGTAGGTGGCACAACTGAAAGAGGTAATCTAGAATCTAAAGCAACGCATCGCCAACTTAGAGCTCTGTGCAGTACCTGAAACCCTATAGGAGATAAGGAACCAAATAGACATATTTTCCCGTAGTATAGTTGACAAACTAAAATATCTTGCCTTGGAGTGCAAGAAGCTCAATAACCGCAGCACCCGGACCTATAAAAATCTCACTGAAAATTTGAAATTGCAGAAACTGGCGTCACAGATCCAAGAAGTGAAGCAGAATGCAAATACACTATAGGCACAACTGAAGGCCCTTTCAGCTGTAAATGGAATGAAGAGGTCTCATGAACAATGTATAGCTCAACAGCAGATCCATATGCTTCAAATAAAAGGGATGGAAGTCACTCAATGACTTCAACCTGTGCAAGACAAGGCATGTATTTTTTTTACAGAGGTCGAGAGCCAAGGAACATAGATAGAACAGGTCTTCCTCGCAGCAAAATAGCACCTAGAAGGACCAGTGAACAACGCAATGATCCAGGATTTCACCAAACAAGAGGCCATAGCAAAGAAGCAAGTCAAAGCAACTTGAGCCAAGATCGAGGCAATCGAGGAAGAATTGCTCAGACCTGAGTGACTCGAGATGAGTCACATGTGAGTGTTGGGGGCATGTTGGCCCTTGACCAAGTTTTGGGAGTTTCTTGGTCATGTTGACCTATTTTGGGACTTTGACAGACTGTCGAAGGAGGAGCGCAATTCGAAGCGGAGATCATGGGATCTCAATCCCCTTTTGGGCCCCTTTTTGGGTTTTTGGGAATATTTAAAGGGAATGGGATGTCAGCCCATGGGTTTACCCATGTTTAGGCCTATTTTGTAATATATATATAGATGCCTAGGCTATATATAAGTAGTATTGCATCTATGTGATGTAGGCTAAGTGCCAAGGGTTGAATCTGTGTGATCAAGGCTTTGTGCATTCGGTGCAAAACTTGCAGAGCTGAGTGCAAGTCCCTGTGAGAGACTGTAGAAGGCTTTGTGTTGTAATGGAAGGAAGAAGGATATAGTGAGCTACATAGATCTTCTATCCTGTGCGGAGTAAGGATTTTGAGGCTCTGTGCTTGTAACCGATTGACTGAAGACTATAAAGAATAAGAGTTGGTGGACGTAACTCCAAAGTGGGGGTCAACCACGTAAACCTTGTGTGATGTGCTTAGTGCTTTGTCTTGATGTATTTACATGTTACATGCTAAGTGCTCTGATATGTTTAGATAGATCTATTCATGCTTTGTTCTTATGGTATATGAGAATGTTAGATCTGATCTAGATAGTCATGCTTAGTGCTTGATATTCTCATTATGATCCACTTGTATATGCTAAGTTCTTGAATACTATAGGTTAGTGTAAATTTTGCAAAGTTATGTCTTATAAGCGAAGTGGTTATTAACTGTATATTGAGGAACTAATGGTGCTAAGTGCTCTAGTAAGTTGTATAATCACGGATCTGTGTCCCAGCTAAGGTTGCAGACACTTGATTCCTACAACCACCCCTGCCTCTACCTCGGGTGAGACTTCATCTGCTTTGTAGGTGTTGCCAAAAGGGTCAGTATTTAGGGCTTTGTTGGTGCATTTTTGTAGTTTTGAACCCTGGGTCTTCCCCTGTGCCAACACTAAACCAATAATAATATTTCAATATTAATTTTCATCAAATGAAATATGGGTTTCTCCTAAATCAATTAAAATAGAAACATGTTGATTTATAATCTTACCTTCCACCTCACTCATATGAGATTTAAGCTCTTCTTGTCAATCTTCTAGGGCCTCATTTATCCTTGGAATAATTCTACCCATTTTTTCTCCGTAGTAGCCTCTTGAATGTTGCACAAATTCCTCATTTTGTCTTCTATGTGAGGGAAATATTTGTACATGTGATATTCTTTACATTCCCAACATTTCATTGGCATTCATCCCCTTTTCCCCAGGGACTCTTCCATCTTGGATTCATTCTTAGTAGTTTGATTTTGTTGATATGTATTAGGACTACTTATATTGAAAGAAGGTTTGAATCCCTTCCTTATATGATTTGATTTCTCCTTCTTATCCTTTCAAGACTTCTGAAAAGTATAGCTTCCTTTGCCTTTCTCATATAAGTACTTGGCCTTTCTAATGGTCTCTTCCAAAGTTTTGGGTTCATCAAATTGAATTTGTCTTTGTAAAAACATGGCAGTCCACTTACAAACCTTTGTAATTTCACCTTATGATCTTTGATAAATCCCACATACCTTAGAAACTCCAAGAAATAATTTCCACATTCTTCCATGGTCATGCTCACCATATTGAGTTCAAAGAACTCTAGCATCTTTTTGTCATAATATTTCTATAAAAGATATTGCTAGTAAAAACATTTTTTAAACTTCTTCCAAGAAATCATTTTCTCATCATTGTGCTTTACTTGTTTCCTCTTATCCCACCACATAGAAGATTTTACATGCAAATGATATATGGAAATATTGGCTTCTAGGTTAGATGAATAGTTATGCAACTGAAAAAATTTATGACTCCAAGCAATCGGTTTTCAGAAACATCCCCCCTTTTGTTTTCACCATCAAAGTTTGGTGGATCAATCTTCCTAATCTCTACTTGCAAGCTATCCAACTCATATATTCTTCTTTGATGTCTAAGAGGAGACACTTTTTGGATGCTCTTTGACTCTTCGGATCCACAAAATTTATAAATGAATGAGTAGTTTAGTAGTGATTTCCTTGAGATCTACTAGAATTTCTTGAGTTCCCAGATCCTCTATAGTTATCTCTCTTTGCATGGGGTCTGCCCTCTTCCTCATATCTTCAGCCTAATATATTCTTCATCTATCTCTACAACTAGTTTAAGATTTGCAGCAACTTAGTATTTATTTTATTTTTATCCTCTTATGCTCTTATGATTATTTCATTATCATATCTATAACTTTTCTCTTCCACTCTCAAACTCCTCATAGTCTCTACCAATTATGTTGGCTCCACCCTGCCCCTATGTCCATTATATTTTTTCTCCTCATTACCTAAACTGATATTTTCCCCTTTGGCTTCCCTCTCGTGAATATATGTTCTTTTTGCATTCTTCGTGTATTTTATCTACAATATTGAGCTTTGGTTGAACTGCTTATACCCCTAATTCTGCAAAATGTGCAAGCAACCATTTTTTTAGAATTATGCATATTATAAAATTAAAAAAATCAAGTAATTCTATAGTTCCTTATTCTTCTTAATCCATGCATAATCATGTCATTCTTCTCTAGATTCTAATATTTCAATATTATTATCCTGTAAATCATCTTTCTAATGACTATTCTTATGCCCCAATCGGATCTTTGAGATGAAAGTTATGGCTTTCTTAAAATCCATTTTCACCCCATTTGTGCACTTTTTCCACTGGTGTAATTTGACAAGGAGGACAACTTATATCAAATACAGAATAAAATATGTCAAGCACCAAGGAAACGTTTTTATCAGTTGACGTTGATAATATTCATTATGGTGAAGACACATCAAATTTCATATCATCAATATGTTTCTCCAATAATATTCTACAGCAATATGGAATTGGAAGCTTTGTCCTTTTCACAGTTTCTCTCGAATCATAATTTTTAGCAAAATTAGTTATCTCCCAAACTAAAGACTTCTATAAAAACTTCACTAGATAAAAGTTGTCTAGATTAATGAGTAGGTAAAATGTCAAGAAAATATTTTTTTTTAATTTTCCATTTTCCTGATTTGGATCCATTTGTGAAGTTTGGGTGAAAACCCTAAAACTAATCACAGAGAACTCAACTAAAACAAAACACACAGAGATTGCAAGAGAAAAGAGGGAGAGAGACAAATCTGGTAGAAAGAATGAATGAAATCTATTAATCACACTAACTGATCATAATGAATGAGTAATACACACATATAAGTAGTCCAAGAGAAGCAATGTGCTAATATTAGGAGTACATGCACCATGGTAGTGATCTAAAGGAGATCTAGACACTAACTCATTGTAACGGGAGTCAACTAATAGCTAGTCTCAGTCAACTGTCAAATCAATCACTAGTTCACTGATTTCACATGTGTGGAGGAGAGAGAAAGGCATGCATGCATGAGATATGAAACCTCCTTCTCTTAAGCATGAAAAAAACAATTGTTGCATGAGAGAAAATCAATTGTTGCATGCATGAGTTACCTCCACTAGTTTAATTGAACTCTCCACTAATATAACTGAACTCCTAACTGAAGTCCAACTAAAGAGGGACTGCACCCAATTTTTAGAAAATAGCCTAAAAATAGGAGACCCTCTTGATGACTAGAAATCCCTAAAAAATAGGAAAAAAAATTACTGAGTGTGTAAGTCCGTAATATCTCCAACACCCTTTTCCTCCTCTGAAAATCTCAAAAATCCCCAAAAATTGGTCTGAAATAATGAATTTTGGCCTATTTTAGCATCCCCATTCCAAACCCCTTAGAATATGTCCAAATGTTCCACTGGGTATTTTCATGTCTACATCCTTGTCTCACTATAAAAATACCATCATAATTAGAGGCTCTATCAAAGAGTACCACTCTAATATTCAAAAATCACTTATTTACAAATTATGGAGAATCAGTGCAAAAATGAGAAATAGCCCTCACTGGCACTTCTATATACCTCCTCACTACAGACATACCTAGAAAATTTCATCTCATTCTAGGTTATTATGCTTATTTTATGGCCAACATATGACTTTGTCTCCGGACTTTGTTTTTCTTTATAAACATAGGATAACATCTACATATTAAGCATCTATTAATGTGGTTATTGTTGTGACATTGCCAGGTCCACATGTCACCCCTCTAGCCACCCTAGCCCTACCCTATCATCCTCCATCATCCCCCTTATTTCTTCCTTACCTTTCCTTAACCTTTTTTTCTTTTACATTTATGCTTCAAAATATTATTTATTACATTCAAGGCCCCACCTATATCGGTTGTCCACCTGTCATAACTAGGCCCTTGATGGGACGGGAGGGTCCCACCTCCACTAACACCCACCACCTGGTTCTCAACCACTATTTGTGGTAATGGGTGGGTCCCATCCAACACCATTTTCCTCTTAGCACACAACATGCTCACACACTTGATCGAATGGCGAAGGATGAGAATAGATAAATGGTGCGGGTTGACATCAAAGCTCTAAGTGAAAGGAATTTAATGGTGCAAATAGCTATGATACCATCAAACCATCCTTAGTATGTTGAAAACCTCTTACCCCAACACCTAGGTATCTCGTTATCTAGTGATTTCCTTATTGCAAATCAGATTAGCATCTCACAAAACAAAAATACATTGTTGGAATATTCAACCAAATCATGCACACATAAACACCACTATTTCTGGGTAGATACCCTAGAAAAACAATGAAGGGAAAACCAATGATAAGAATGATTTAATTATGCTAAAATCATGGCTCCCATAACAGGGATAATGGCAGAAATACAATTGCAAACAAACCTACTAAAGTTTGTGTTGGCCCTTGACCAAGTTTTGGGAGTTTCTTGGTCATGTTGACCTAGTTTGGGACTTCGACAGCTTGTCTAAGGAGGAGCATAAGACGAAGTGGAGATCATGGGATCTCATCCCCCTTTTGGGCCTCTTTTTGGGTTTTGGGGAATATGTAATGGGAAAGGGATGTCGGCCCATGGGTTTACCCATGTTTAGGCCTATTTTGTATATATAAATAGATGCCTAGGCTAGGAAGAAAATGGAGAGACTAATGAAAGGCTAAGTGCTAGATCTAAGTGATGTAAATGTATGCTAAGTGCAAGTAGGGTTTTTGGATGCTTTTTGAATGATTGTAAGAGACTTGTAGAGTTGAGTGAAAGTAGTTGTGACAGATTGTGAAAGGCTTAGTTTTGTAACGCGAGGAAGAAAGATATAGCGAGATGCACAGATCTTATGTCCTGTGAAAATTAATGGTTTGAGGCTCTATGCTGTAACAGATTGACTGAAGGCAATAAAGAAGAAGAGTTGGTGGACGTAGCCCCAGGAGAGGGCTGAAACACATAAACATTGTGTTATCTTGCTTGGTGCTTTTCTGAATGTATTTATGTCTTCTTTGCTTAGTGCTTTGAGATGATTAGATAGATCTACTTATGCTCGGTGCTAATGATGTATAGAATATTAGATATAATGTACATGAATATTCTTAGTGCTTGATTGGTTACATCTAACCTATTTACTTATGCTTAGTGCTTGTATATGGTAGATTAGTGTGGATATTGCAAGGCTCTGTTTTATCAGCGAAGTAGATAATGATTGCATGTTAAGGAACTAAAGGTACTAAATGATTTATTAAGTAATACAATCACATATTTGTGTCCTAGCTAAGGTTGCATACACTTGAGTCTTGCAACCACCCCTGCCTCTACCTCAGGTGAGACTTCATCTACTTCGCAGGTGTTGCCGAAAGGGCCAGTAGTTAGGGTTTTTTTGGTGCATTGTTATAGCATTGAACCCTAGGTTTTCCCCTATGCCAACAAATGGTTCCCTTGCTGGGACCGAAACTGTGATTGTTAGGAACTAAGGAAGAAGAAAATTTGTGCAAAGATTCGATCTAAAAGTGTGAAATCTCTATGCGTAGATTTGTTTCCCTAGTGTGTAGCATTTTACTTGATCTGTGAAGCTCTGTGCTAAAGAGAGAAGGCTAGATATGAAGGAAAGAAACATGATCTGAAGAAAGGAGGTTGGATCTAAAGAAAAGAAGCAAGATCTGAAAGCTTTGTGCTCTAAGAAAGGTAAAAGTGGAAACTTCTGACTAAAAGAGGTAATATATGTACTCTGATAAAGGTAAGAATAGTTAAAAAGTCTTAGATCTGAAAGCTTTGTGCTTTGTAAAAGTAAGATAAGTGGAAAAAAAATTTTCTAGAGTATGAATCTAGGTGTGTTTGATAGATATGTCCTAGCTTAAAAACTAGGGCACTGATAGATGAAAAAAGATTTTTTATGAATAGATCCAATAAGAATCATGAAATATATGTTATACCTATGCATAGAAAATATGTTTGGACTATCAAGTGGATGTAGGATCCTAGAAAGAATTTTTTTCAGGTGAGCTCATACGATCCTAGTGCGCAGTACAGAAGAAGTTGGGGATCATTTAAAAGGAAGAGAGGATTAACCCTCTGTTATAGTTGTAGAAGGTTGGGACATCTTGCTAAGGAATTCCCTGGTGGAATACCTAGTTGTCTTTGTTGTAAAGTTCTAGACCATGAGGTATTGGATTTCCCTAGAATGATCGGTAAGCTTGAAGGAATGAACCTGATTCAAGAGAACCCTAAGGAAGATCCAAAAAAGGTAGAACCCCAGAAAGAATCAGAGAAAGTATTGATGCAGATTAAAGAAACCTTGAATGACCACCGACATTTCATCTTATCAGAGATCTTCAAAGAGAAGGAATAAATCAAAGCAAGAATAGGGGACTTCAACATTGACTGTGTTCTGGATGAGGAAACACAGATGAATATTATGCCAGAGAGAACCTGGGAAGCTATAGGAAGGCCTTTTATGATCCCTTCACTAGGAGGAATAGGTTTATTCAAAGGAAATCTAGTAAACCTATGTGGAAGTCTCACTCGGATACCTATGATTGTCAATGGAACTTTGACAAAAGAAGACTTTGAGATTATTAATTTTTTTAAAGATAGCACCCCATTTACCATGCTAATAGGAAAACCTTGGATTGATAGAGATAAATCCAGACAAAAGGAAGAAGAAGAAGTTTTGGAACCTAAGAAGCAAGAGTAAAAAGACTTTATGACCAGAAGGATCACACACTTGATTGAGGAACAAGAGAGCAGATCGGAGATATTTAATACTAGAATATCGAATGTCAAAGCTAAGAGAACACTAGAGGATCCTCAAAATATTGAATTACCTATCCCAGACACAGAAGAATTATTATCCAAGAACCCTAGGAAATAATTTCAACAGTGTGAAGTAACTAAGACCAAAGAAGAAAAGAATCAGAATGAGAAAAGCATTACCGAGATGAAGCTCATTGGAAAGAAGGCTAGAAATTTAAGAAAGAAAAGGGCTAATACTGAAAGGTTATAGGAGGTCCTAGAGGAGACCTCATAGAAAGAAAAATTTCAAAATTGGAGCTTCGTCGAGATAGCAAAACAGCGACACATGGCACTTTGCCATGAAAAAGCAATATAAAAGTCGTTGGGGTTTATATATTCATTCAACTTCTACTCTGAACGGACAAAAAAGTAGGGAGCCAAGCAGGAGGAGTTTTTCAGTTGCATCAAGGCCGAGCTTCAAGAAGTGTAGTAGGCACTACAGTCCCGCCACGCAGTATCCACTGTGCCCCTGACAGTCGGAACACCAGAACTAGGTGATGAGCCCGCTCAATTACACCAGATTGTCAATACATTCAAAGTCGCCTTCGATGAGCTCAAGAAGAAATAGCACAAGACACCTAGGCTCTTGCATGAGCACAGGGAGATCTACTAGAACAACACAGCAATGCAGAATGAGAAAAAATTTCTCTCCAAGCAAAGTGGAATGAAGAGAAAGTAGAGCTACAACAAAGCAAGGAACAGTTGCTCGTCGGGCAACTTGAAGTTAAGGAAAGGGTCAATAGAGCACTTAAATCTTTGACAATCGTCGAAGTACAGACTGAAGAATGAGTTCCACAGCAGGTGGCACAACTCAAAGAGGTAATCCAGAAGCTCCAGCAATGCATCGTAGATCTAGAGCTCTGCGATGTACCCGAAACCCCTCAAGAGATAAGAGACCAGCGAGAAGCAATTGCTCGCAGTGCAGTGGGAGATTAAAATATCTTGCCTTGCGGTGCAAGCATATAAGTAACCAGAATTCTCAGACATATGAAAACCTTACAGAGAATCCATAATTACAAGCGTTGTAGTCGCAGCTCGAAGAAGAAAAACAACATGTGGATACACTATAGGCACGGTTGAAGGCCATGTCAGCAGTAGATAGAATGAAGAGGTCTCATGAACAACGCACAGCTCAGCAGCAGATTCATATGATTCAAAGAAAAGTGATGGAAGTCACTCAATGACTTAAACCTATGAAAGACAAGGCATGTTTGTTGTTTACAAAGGTCGAGAGCCAAGGAGCAGAGCTAGACCAGGTCATCCTCATAGCAGAACAGCACTTAGAAGGACCGGTGAATGACGTAGTGATCTAGGAGTTCACTGAACAAGAGACCACAGCAAAGAATCAAGTCGAATAATCTCGAGCCAAGCTCGAGGCATTCGAGTTAGAGTTGGTCAGACTAGAGTGACTCGGGACGAGTCACAGGTGAGTGTTGGGGGCTTGTTGGCCCTTGACCAAGTTTTGGGAGTTTCTTGGTCCTGTTGACCTAGTTTGGGACTTCGACAGCCTGTCGAAGCAGGAGCGCAAGACGAAGCGAAGATCATGAGATCTCGACCCCCTTTTGGGCCTCTTTTTTGGTTTTGTGGAATATGCAACAGGAAAGGGATGTCGGCCCATGGGTTTACCCATGTTTAGGCCTATTTTGTATATATAAATAGATGCCTAGGCTAGGAAGAAAAGGGAGAGACAAATGAAAGGCTAAGTGCTAGATCTAAGTGATGTGAATGTATGTTAAGTGCAAGTAGAGTTTTTGGATTCTTTTTGCATGATTGTAAGAGACTTGTAGAGTTGAGTGCAAGTAGTTGTGACAGGTTGTGAAAGGCTTAGCGTTGTAACGTGAGGAAGAAGGATCTAGCAATTTGAAAAAATATTATTTCCTATGCGAAGTAAGGGTTTGAGGCTCTGTGCTGTAACAAATTGACTGAAGGCAATAAAGAAGAAGAGTTGGTGGGCGTAGCCCCAGGAGAGGGTTGAACCACGTAAACATTGTGTTATCTTGCTTGGTGCTTGTCTGAATGTATTTATGTCTTCTTTGATTAGTGCTTTGAGATGATTAGATAGATCTGCTTATGATCGGTGCTAATGATGTATATAATATTAGATCTAATGTACATGAATATGCTCTGTGCTTGATTAATTACATCTATCATATTTACTTATGCTAAGTGCTTGTATACGGTAGATTAGTGTGGATACTGCGAGGCTCTATTTTATCAGCGAAGTAGATAATGATTGTATGTTAAGGAACTGAAGGTGATAAATGATTTATTAAGTAATACAATCAAATATCCATGTCTAGGTTGCAGACACTTGAGTCCTACAACCACCCTTGCCTCTACCTCAAGTGAGACTTCATCTATTTTGCAGGTGTTGCCGAAAGGGCCAGTAGTTAGGGTTTTTTTGGTGCATTGTTGTAGCGTTGAACCCTAGGTCTTCCCTTGTGCCAACAGTTTGTTCCATTATACAACCCAAATCTGCATTCTTTTCAAGGTGGACGTGATTTTCCCTTCCGCACACTCGCGTATATGCCCCTATCGCCATTGGCACCCATGTACACATATGGAAATATTGTATGACAATACATGTACAACACATCCCTTTCGTGTGTCTTTGCTTCACTGGAACCCACTTGCAACTTCCTATGTTCTCTCTTCTCCTTAACCTATATGATCTCTAGATAGAATTCCTTCTCTACCTATCCAAGATATCCTTGAATCATAGTTCTTCGTGATCCAACCCTCTCTGTTTCGACTCTCTCAACACAAGTTATGTCAAGTCAAGTGTCCTCTCCTTTACCCTAGCCTTTCTTTTATAATCTTTGGTTATAATCTAACCCTAATATTCAAAGTGATTAATGGTTGATATTACTTCTCACCTCACTTGAGATCAATAGCTAAAATTAAAATGCTAACTTTTAACATTTCTTTAAATAACTCAATTAATTCAAATAGTTAATTATTAATAGCACTTTACTTTAATAATTCCTTTAATTAAAGTAAAGTCAAGTATATAAGGATTTGGATGACTTCCACATGTCTAGACACATAGACCTATGTGTAAATTCTTGTGTGATGCTACCATTCATCAATACTCCCTCTTAGTGAGGAAGGTATTATGCACCACTCCAGTCTATCTCTGAAGAACACAAACTTCCCTTTAACCAAAGGTTGGGTCAAAATATATGCAACCTTCTCATCTGTGGAAATATATTGAAGCTTCACTGCTCCCTTATGGATTCTATTATGAATGAAATGGTGTCTAATATCAATATGCTTGGACCTGTCATGGAATACTCGATTCTCTAAGAGTTTGATACAACTCTAATTATCACAGTATATCACCGTAGACTCCAACTCATGATCAAATAAACCTGTAAGAAACTTGTGAAGACAAATGGCTTCACAACTATCCATACTCACTGCCATATACTCTACCTCTACTGAACTGAGTGCTACATTAGTATGCTTCCTGATAAATTGAGTGCTACAAAAATCCGCTTCCTACTAAACCAAGTAATCATTGTTGATCCCAAGCTAACGCAGCACCTCGAGGTGCTCTTTCTATCTACTGCACTCCCTGCCCAATATGAGTCTGTATATCCATGCAAATCCATTCCATATTCTTTAAGATATCTCAAGACATACTCCATTGTACCTCTCAAGTACCTAAGCACATGCTTTGTTGCAATCCAATGCACCTTCCTTGGCTCCACCATGAACTAACTCAAGGTTTTCACAACAAAACAAATATATGGCCTGGTGTTGACCAAATACATCAAGGACCCTATCAGCTACTTGTATATCTGAGGATCCACCAACTCTAAATATGAAGTCACCACCTTCTTCTAATTGGTAACCATAGGTGTAGCCATTGGTATAAAATTATCCATCCTAAATATCCTCAAGGTATCTAATGCATACTTCCCTTGACTAAGGAATATTTCTCCCGATACCTACCATACCTCTAACACCAAGAAATAATGCATCAATCCAATTTCATTTATCTCAAACTCACTAGCCAAATATGCTTTGCACCCTACAATAATCTCATCAACGCCTGTGAGAAACAAATCATCTATGTACAAAACCAAGATGAGTGGATCTACCCCAACAAGTATGAAGTACAAGTCAGGATATGCCTCACTCTTAGTAAATACCTTACTCTGCAAGTATCTGTCAATCCTAGAATACCATGCCTTGGGTTCCTCTTTGAGTCCATACAAGGATTTCTTAAGCCTACACACATGAGACACCCTCCCATGTACCTCAAATCCATGAGGTTGATATTTGTATACTTCCTCCTCAATGATCTCATTGAGGAAAGTTGTTTTCACATCCATCTAATGTATCCTACACTTCATAATTGAAGCAATAGAAATAACAACTTGGATAGAATCATACCTTGTGATTGGAGCAAACGTCTCCTCATAGTCCACTCCTTTCTGGGAGAACCCTCTCTCCATAAACCTCACCTTGAACTTCTTGATGTTGCAATCTGCAGCATGCTTGATCTTGTAGAGCCACCTGGAACTCACTATTGACTTTCCCTTCAGTCTCGACACTATGTACAAAACATCATTTTTCATAATAGAGGTGTACTCCTCTACCATGGAATCCTTCCATACCCATGAATCTGTTGCTTCCTCAAAAATTGAAGGCTTGGCATCAATGATGCTACTAATAAGAGCCATATAGTTCAAAAAATTATTTGGAGGCCTACACTCTTTGACCACACTCCTAATAGCATCACTAGCATCCTTCAATGTCTATAAAATCCTCACGTGTCTTATGAAAGGACTTAAAGGGGATAACTCTTCCACCCCACTTGAAGTATGAACTATTGACTACTGCTCATCCTTAGGATCGTGTTTCTCCTCATCCTCTATCATTGTCGATGCCTCCTCAGATATATTAGATGCCAATTTCTCTTTGAACTTAACATATGTTCTAAAAAATGTCTTCCTCTACACTAGAATGAGGATCATGTAATCCTTTGAGGTCTTCTTGTACCCAAACAAATATATTATTGGTTGTGGAGACTGATTATCTTCCTGATTCATATGACGGTATGCCTAGGCCCCTTCTACCGAAATTTTTGGGTATGGCCCCTAAATGAAGGGGGTATGGGGGAACCTAACCCCCACCCCCCCGAATGGGGGGCATGTGGACCAATGGGGCCAAGGAGAAACTAATTTCATACTCAATTTCATTTGGCCTTCAAGAATGAAGGTGAATATGAGAAATTTTCCAAGTCCAAGGTGGATCATAGTCTAGCAAGTACAACAATAGTGGATTTGTTGTGATTAGTCTCTAAGTGGGAGATTGTTGGTTCTGGTGGATCATAGTCCAACAAGTACAACTACAGTTGATTTGTTTTTTTTTATCAGTATCCAAGTGGGACATTGTTGGTTGTGGATCCTTATTATCTTCATGATTCATATGCAGGTATGCCTATCCCCCTTTTTGTCGAGGGTTTGGGGGTTGGCCCTTGAATGAAGGGTGTTCGGGGGGAACCTACCCCCCCAGCTAGGGGAATGGCAACCAGAGGGGAATGGGGGCCAGTGGGGCATGAAGGTGAAGACGATAAATTTTCCAAGTCCAAGGTGGAGCATAGTCCAGCAAGTACAACAGGAGTGGATTTGTTGTGATCGGTCGCCAAGTGGAATATTATTGGTTGTGGAGCTTTATTATCTTCATGATTCATATGTAGGTATGTCTATCCCCCTTCTATATAGGTTTGGGGAATGGCCCCTGAATGAAGAGTGTCTGGAGTAAACTATGCCCTGGGATGGGGTGCATGGGGGCCAGCAGGGCTAGGGAGAAATTGAGATCCTGCTCAGTTTCAGTTGGCCTTCAAGAATGAAGGTGAAGATGAGAATTTTTCCAGATCGAAGGTGGATCATAGTCCAATAGGTACAGCAATAGTGGAGTTGATGTGATCAGTTTCCAAGTGGATATTGTTGGTTTTGGAGCCTAATTATCTTCCTGATTCATATGCAGGTATGCCTAACCCCCTTTTGTCATGGGTTGGCCCGTGAATGAAGGGGATTCAGGGGGAAACTACCCCCCCCCCCACCACCGGATAGGAAGCATGGGAGCCAATGGGCGAGGGAGAAACTGATTTTCTGCTCAGTTTCAGTTGGCCTTCAAGAATGAAGGTGAAGATGAGAAATTTGCTAGGTCCAAGGTGGATCATAGTCCAGCATGTACAACATCGGTGGAGTTTTTTTTATCGGTCTCCAAGTAGGATATTGTTGGTTGTGGAGCATGATTATCTTCCTGATTCATATGTAGGTATTCCTAGTCCCATTTTTTGGGGGTACCGGGGGTTGGCCTCTAAACGAAGGGGCTCTGGGATGAACCTACCCCCCCCCCATGACTGGGATGCATGGGGGCCACCGGACCAGGGAGAAATTGAGTTCTTTCTCAGTTTAAGTTTTCCCTCAAGAATGAAGGTGAAGATGAGAAATTTGTCAAGTCTAAGGTGGATCATAGTCCAACAAGTACAGTAGCAGTGGAGTTTTTGTGATTAGTATCCAAGTGGGAAATTTTTGGTTGTGGAGCCTGATTATATTTCTGATTCATATGCATGTATTCCTAGCCCATTTTGTTGGGGGTTTGGCTATTAGCCCCCAAATGAAGGCATTCCCAAGGGAACCTAACCCCCAACTGGAAGGCATGGGGGCCAATGGGGCCAGGTAGAAATTGAGTTCTTACTCAGTTTCAGTTATCCTTCAAGCATGAAGGTAAATATTAGAATCTTTCTAGGTCCAAGGTGGATCATAGTCCAGCGGGTACAACAACAATAGATTTGTTGTGATCAGTCTCCAAGTGGGATATTGTTGGTTGTGGGGCCTAGTTATATTCCTAATTTATATGCAAGTATGCCTAACCCCCTTCTAACGGGGGTTCGGGGGTTGGCCCCTTATTGAAGGGGGTCCTAGTGGAACCTACCGCCCTAGCTAGGGGGCATGGGGGATAGCGGGGCTAGGGAGAAACTGAGTTCCTACTCAGTTTTGGTTGGCCTTAAACATGAAAGTGAAGATGAGAAAATTTCCATGTCCAAGATGGATCATAGTCCAGCAGGTACATCAACAATGGAGTTGTTGTGATCAGTCTCCAAGTAGGATATTGTTGCTTGCGGAGCCTTATTATCTTTGCGATTCATATGCAAGTATGCCTAGCACACTTCTATTAGTGGTTTGAGGGATGGCCCATGAATGAAGGGGGTTCGGGAGGAGCCTCACCCCGCGATTGGGGGCATGGTGGTTAGCGAGGTGAGGGAGAAACTAAGTTCCTGCTCGGTTTCAGTTGGCCTTCAAGTATGAAGGTGAAGGTGAGAAATTTTTGAGGTCGAAGGTGGATGATAGTCCAATGAATATAGCAGTATTGGAGTTGTTTTGATCAGTCTCCAAGAGGGATATTGCATGTTCTAGAGCATGATTATCTTCCTGATTCATATGCAGGTATGAATAGGTCCCTTATTTCGATGGTTCAAGGGCTTGTCATTGGCCCTAGACTAAGTTTTGATGGATCTGGTCAAGTTTGACCTATTTTGGGACTTCAACAGCCTGTCGAAGGAGGAGTGCAAGATGAAGTGGATATCACAAGATCTTGCCCCATTTTTGGGTCTTTTTTGGGTTTTTTGGATTATGTAACGGGCATGGGATGTTAGCCCATAGGTTTACCCATGTTTAGGCCTATTTTGTAATGTATATATAGATGTTTAGGTAATATAGAAGAGATATGATCTATGTGATGTAAGGTTGATAAGCTAAGTGCTAAGTGAAAGTATGGTTTGTAAATGGTTTGTGCATATTGTGAGAGACTTGCAGAGCCAGGTGCAAGTTATTGTAATAGGTAGTGAAGTGCTTTGTGTTGAAACGCAAGGAAGGAGGATCTAGCGAGGTGCGCAAATCTCCTGTCCTGGGCGAATTAGGGTTTTGAGGCTCTGTGCTTGTAACCAATTGATTGAAGACAATAAAGAAAAAGATTTGGTGGACGTAACCCCAAGGTGGGGGTGAACCATGTAAACACTATGTTGTTTCGCTTTGTGCTTGTCTTAATGTATTTATAACTTCTCCTGCTAGGTGCTTTGATAGAGATAGATAAATCTTCTTATACTTTGTGCTAATGATGTGTAATAATGTTAGATCTGATCTATATGAAGGTGCTTAGTTCTTTATATGCTAGATATAAACTACATGTTCATGATAAAGTGCTTAAATACATCAGATCTAAGTGAATGATGTGATGCTATGTTCTATCTGCACAGTATTTATTGGTTGAATATTGATGAATTGTTGATGCTAAGTGCTTTGTTAAGTATTATAATCACAGATTTGTGTCACATATAAGGTTGTAGACACTTGAGTCCTGCAACCACCCCTGCCTCTACCTCAGGTGAGACTTCATCTGCTTCGCAAGTGTTGCTGAAAGGGCCAGTAGTTAGGGTTTTGTTGGTGCGTTGTTGTAGCGTTGAACCCTGGTTCTGCCCCTGTGCCAACAAATGGTTCCATTGTCGGCACTGAAACTGTGATTGTTGGGAACTAGAAAAAAAAATTGTGCGTAGATATATTGCTGAAGTGCGCAGTATCGGACATGAAACTGTGATTATTGGGAACTAAGAAAGAAGAATCTTTGTGCAAAAATTTGACCTGAGATTGTGAAATCTTTGTGCATAGATTTGTTTCCCTAGTGCGCAGCATTCTACTTGACCTGAGGAGCTTTGTGCCAAGAAAAAATGTTAGATCTGAAGAAAAGAGGTAAGATCTATAAGATCTGTGCTTTGATAAAGGTAAGAGTAGTGAAAAGTTCTAGATCTAGAAGCTTTGTGCTCTGAAAAAGTAAGATAATTGAAAAAAAAAATCTAAAGTATGGATCTAGGTGTGCTTGATAGATTATGTCCTAGATTGAAAACTAGGGCACTAATAGATGAAAGAAGGTTTGATATGAGTATATCTGATAAGAATAGTGAAAGATATGTTATACCTATGCATAGAAAGAATGTTTGGACTAATAAATGGATGCAGGATCCTAGAAAGAATTTTTTGTAGGTTAGATCCTATGAGCCTAGTGCGCAGTACATGAAAGGATGGGGATCACTTAAATGAAAGAGAGGATTAACCCTTAGTTACAGTTGCAGAAGACCATGACATCTTGCTAAGGAATGCCCTAGGAAAATACCTAGTTGTCTATGTTGTAAATTTATGGACCATGAAGTGTTGGATTGCCCTAGAATGATTGCTAAGCTGGAAGGAATGAATCTGAATCAAGAAAACCCTAAGGCAGATCCAGAAATAGAAGAACCCTAGAAAGAATAAGAGAAAGTATTGCTACAAATGAAAGAAACCTTGAATGACCACCGACATGTTAGATTATCAGAGATCTTCAAGGAAAAAGAATGCATTGAAGCAAGAATAGAATACTTCGACATTGACTATGTTCTAGATAAGGAAACATAGGTGAATATCATGAAAAAGAGAACTTGGGAAGCTATAGGGAAGCCTCCTATGATCCCTTCATTAGGAGGAATAGGGTTATTCAAAGGAAAGATGATAAACCTATGTGGAAAGCTCGCTCGCATACCTATGAATGTTAATGGAACTTTGACAGAAGAAGATTTTGAGATTATTAAATTTATCAAGGACAACACCCCATTTACCATGTTATTAGGAAAACCTTGGATTGATAGAGATTGAGCCATACAAAAGAAAGAAGAAGAAGTTTTGGATCAGAAGAAGCAAGAATTAAAATATTTCATGACTAGAAGGATCGTACACTTGATTGAAGAACAGGAGAACTTATCGATTTAAAACTAGAGACCTATATGTCAAAGTTGCAAGAACACTACAGGATCCACAGAATATTGAAGTACCTATCCCAAACAAAGAATAAGTATTATCCTAGAACCCTAGGGAATAATCTCAACAACGTGAAGTGACTAGGTCAAGAGAAGACAAAAATCAGAATGGAAAAAGGAATACCGAGATGAAGCTCACTGGAAAGAAGGCTAGAAAGTTAAGTAAGAAGAGAGCCAAGATCGATAAGTTGTAGAAGGCTCCAGAGGGAACCTCACAAAAGGAAAATTTTCAAAATTTGAGCTTCGCCAGGATATCAGAACAACAACACATGGCACTCCACCATAGCAAAGCAATATAGCCATTGGGGACATTATAACCGTTCAAGTGATGCTATGAACGAGTAGAAAGTCATTTATATATTTCCACCATACCGTTGGACCACACCATAACAGATCAAACAGATTTAAATAAGGCCTCATACCCATTGCAAGTGACATGTTGTTGAGTTACCTATTTATCCCGTCGCACCAAGAAACGAGAACACTTTTTCCAATTGAGAATTTGAGCCCGCAGACTAAGTTGAGTTTATACAGTGATCATTGTGCTTCTTCTCTCTATCTCGTTACTGTGTCTAAGCTACCCTCTGAACCTGAGATTATTAACCCTGAGCGTGTATGTTGGATGAGTTGAGCACTGCAGAAAAAGTTGTTGAGGAATCTTTGATCAACCTCATGACTGAAAGAGTCATGTCAATGTCTACAGGTATACAAATATCATCCATGAGAGGCTTGCCAGCCTCTCCATCCACTACTCGCAGAGTAGGACCATCCTGACCATCCGATGAGAAGTGAACTAAGCACAGGAATGACTTAGTGAATGCTAAACTGATCCCGACTATCTTACCCACCTATATAACACCTCTGAGTAGTGTTGTAAACCGCGACAGTGTACCTAGAGATTTTGAGTATGCCTTGGTCACTACATACCTCTCGAAGGGGATACGCATAGTGCAAGCGGACCAAGATAAGATCACAGTGTTGAATTTTAGAAACTTCAACCTCAGAGATCGCAAAGTCTAAAACATGTTAGCCCCACATAAGTATCTGACTAGAACAAAAGGGAAAAACTCAAAGGTAATTCCCCAAGCATGGACCCATAACCTTGGGCAGTCCACCCTACTCAACGTCATGAAAATTCCCCACTTCAGAAGACACCAAGAGGTGAATGCATGTGTCAAGCTATTATTGTCTTGTTACCATGGAAGATGTTTGTGGCTAAACCATCGTATCACAGTTGATCCGACCTTAATCAATCGGATCACAGGTTTGAGCATGCAAGGACCTGAGCCACAGGGTTTCTATCCTGGAAAAGCCATGGACCACGCTCTCGCACAAAGGATAAAGGAAACTTGTGGCAATGTCGAGAAGGGAACACGAGGCTTCAAGGTATCCTCTATTAAGAATGGTGCAGTGCGCCTCGCCTGTCAATTGATTGCAGGGAAATTAGTACACAAGAACCGACCCACCCAAGTGATTGTTTTTGTATTCGACCTCGCAGGGAAGTGCACGGAGGGCCTACAAATGAATTGGTTGAAGTACCTAGTGAACCAGTTGGAACTTGACTGTAGAGAAGCACAAGATAAAGGATATGAATTCCATTTCAGTTGGCTCTTGATCCTGATCACTTTCATTTCCTACGATATGCCGGAATGTGCAACCTTCCCGGACATCGATCCTTTTGAACCATTGGCTGCAAAGTTCAGTACATTGTGGTACTCAAGTGACATGAATAAGCAATGGTAGTCAAATGTTATGTTCCATACATACTGCAATCAGCTAAATATAGCCATACAGTCTGAGCCTTGCATGACGTCAAACACTTTACATCGATTCAGGCCTCTGATGAAGTTCAGCATTGATCGGCATTTCATTTATATCACAACGTGCACCGACGAGCACAAGCAACATCTTCAGTCCTATTACAAGATGATAGAGGAGGACTTAGAGAACATTACTAAGGAATGGTCCACTGACCTCCTTATTCCAGCAGACCCTATAAAGATGTTCGATATCAACAGCCCAGAAGTTGTGCAAGATACACTCAAACCTAGTAAGACAAAGAAGACCGATGAAGTACAAGATTTAAGTAGTGTCTCAGTGAAGACTGCTTCCATATCACTAGAGCAAGGGGATGATGATGAAGAGATAGATGGTGCAGAAACTAAACAGAGGAAAGGTGAAGTAACACCACCTAGATACAAAGAGGACCCCTTGAATAAAAGGAAGGTTTCCCCCCCGAAACCTTCCTCCCAGAAGAGATCAAAATCCCCTATAACTAAGATGTAGACTGTTCTCACCTCTGATGATTTCAACTTCATCATAGCAACCTTGAACGATGCTTCGCTAGGGATAGCAGAGAAGCAAGAAGCTAAGCATGAGGATATGTACAATAGAATTGAGGTCAAACTCCAAGGGGTCCAACAGGCACTACAGTCCAGCCATGCAGTCTCCACTGCGCCTTTTTCATTGGGAACACCATAACTAGGAGATGAACTATCTCAACTCCAACGGCTCATTGATATAGTCAAATCTCGTCTTCAACAAGCGCAAGAGGAAAGAGCGCAAGCCACCTATAATTTGGTACAAGTACAGGGAGTACTTGTAGAAAAACACTGAGCTTTCAAACAGGAAAAGAGTGTTTTCCAAGTGAAGTTTAATGAAGAAAAGGCACAACTGCAGCAAGGCAATGAACAGTTGCTCGTCGAGCAACTCAAAGTAAAGGAAGCAGTGAATAGAGCATTGTGCTCTGTAATTGTCATAGAAATAAAGGCAGAGGATCAAGTCATGAAGCAAGTAGCGCAACTTGAATATGTGATCCAGCAGCTGCAGCAACGCATAGCAGACTTGGAGCTATGCACTATTCCCGAGACCCCATGGGAAGTTAAGGACCAAAGAGAAGCAACTGCTAGGAGCACAGTTGAAAGGCTAAAGGCCCTTACCTTAGAATGTAAGTAATTCATTGATCACAGTGCCCAGAAATATGAGAAACTCACCGAGAACCCAGAATTGCAGGCACTAGAGTCGCAGCTCCAGGAAGTGAAGCAACACGCAGAAACACTACAGACACAACTGAAAGCCCTGATAGTTGTGGAGAGAATGAAGATATCTCAAGAGAAGCGAACCACCCAGCAGTAGATCCACACCATCCAAAGCAGAGTTATGGAAGTAACTCAGAGACTTTGACCTATACAAGACAAGGCTTACCAATTGTTCTTAGAGGTCGAGATCCAGGGAGAAGAACTAGAGCAGGTTAGCACTGTAGCAAAACAATGCCTGGAAGGATCTATCAATGATGTAGTCATTCAAGAGTTTTCTAAATAAGATCTTGTAGCACAGTAGCAATTCAAAGTAGTTTGATCCAAGCTCAAAGCGTTCGAAGCAGAACTTCCCACATCAAAGTGACTCAGGATGAGTCACAGGTGAGCGTTGGGGGCTTGTTGGCCCTTGACCAAGTTTTGAGTGATCTTGTCAAGTTTGACCTATTTTGGAACATCAACAGCCTATTGAAGGAGGAGCACAAGATGAAGTGGAGATCATAGGATCTCACCCCATTTTTGGGTCCTTTTTGAATTTTTGGGATTATGTAACGGGCATGGGATGTCAGCCCATGGGTTTACCCATGTTTAGGCCTATTTTGTAATGTATATATAGATGTATAGGCAATATAGAAGAGAGACAATCTATGTGAT
>JZKD02S1789289.1:68320-92515 GCA_000966675.3 Picea glauca | reverse complement strand
TCTTCCCCTAGAGGGTTTCCCAGGATAAATGATGTGTCTCTTGTGAATGTGTATTTCTCAGTGATCTTGTTCTTATTATGCTCTTATCTTATGAAATGCAAAGAACTATAATAATATCATAAACATTAACAACTCTGGCTCAACTACTTCTCTATCTGCTGGGTTGTCCCAACTTACTGGTATGTTGCACTTTCTTCCATAAAGTGCCTCAATGGGATCATCTTCAGTGATGCTTGGTACCCATTGTTGTAGGAAAATTATACTAAGTGTAGATAATCTTCCCATTTATATGGTTTTTCCATCACGTACATCCTTAACATATCCTCTATCACTTGGTTCACTCTTTCTGTTTGCCCATCAGTCTCGGGATGATAAGTTGTGCTGAAGTTCAGATTTGTTCCAAACCCTTTGAATAATCCCCTTTATAACTTTGAAGTAAAATTTGGGTCTCTGTAATACACAATTGTCTTGGGTTTTCCATGCAAGTGTGCTACTTCCCTCATATAAATATCAACAACATTGTTTGCCTTATGAGTAACCTTCATAGGAATGAAATGGGAAGCTTTAGTAAGATTTTCGTCCACCACCATAATAGCATCATGTTGCTTGCTTGTTCTGGGTAATTTGGTGATGAAATCCATTGTCACCACTTCCCACTTCCACTTAGGAATGAGCAATGGATGCACCAACCCAATTGGGTGTCTATGCTCAGCCTTGACCTTTTGACACTCCAAACATTTGGCAATGTACTCATCAATTTCCTTCTTCATGCCTGGCCAATAATATTGGCTCTTGACTGCTACAACTATTTTTTGATATCTTGGGTGTCCAACATAAGGTACATTATGCATCTCTTTCAAAACGTGCTCCTCAATTCATGAGAATTGGGTACATAAATTATGTTCATGTACAAGATAATTCCATAATTTCCCAATTCATAATATTTATCTTTCTGCTACATTTTACTTGGCTATAATTTTGTTACTATAAAATTTCAGACCCCACCCAGTTTCAAGTTTCACTGATTTTTTAGCCAATGTTTAATGCCCAAACCCAGTTTTATGACAACCAATTAAAATCAACATAAAATAAATTTTTCAGAACTGAAACATGAGGATTATGAACATCGTTTAATGCAGAAATAAAATATATCAGCAACACATATAACTCGGAAAATAACACAGTGATTTTTGGTCTATCAACAAACCTGGAAAAACCCACAAGGGGAAAACTAGTGAGAGAGGAAGTTTTTATTATTTCAAAGCTTCAAAGAAATTATTTTACAACATATTCATCTTCATAAATTTAATAACAAACTTATCTTGAAAACTGTGCCAAATCTTCACACAGAAACTGAGCCAAACTCCTTGAAATTGATGACAGAATTTCCTGCACACATGTACAGGTCTTCTCCTCATTTTATGTGCCTCCTTCTTGTTGTGCGGATGCCTCAAAATCTATTCCAATTATTACAACTCAAAACTGAGTATTACATGTTGTACGACCGCCTTGGAAAACATGCCAAAATCACCCAAAAAATACCATAGAAACTTTCCTCGATTTTTGTGCAAGAAAACCAGTCATACGAAATCCGTATAGTACAAAGTGTTCACTCAGCTATACTTTCCCTTGATTTCCATGCCTCTTCTCTTCTGTATGGAACCCGAAAATCCGTACAGTACAACCTATGTTCTGAGCTGTACTCTATCTCGATTTCTGTGCCATCTTTTAATGTTGTACGATCTGCTCAATCCGTATAGTCCAAATTGCAATAAATGTTGTACCTTTTGCCTAGAAATGCGTGCTAGTTTTCAGCCTGGAAATGCATGCCCTAGCTCTACAAAAATGGCCTCTTTCTCAAACTCAAATTTCAGATCTCTTGCTCTCTCAAAAATGTTTCATCTACCCAAGAATGGGTGTGCCCTCCTACCCTAGTCGACCTCATGAGGGAATCTCAGGATTCATCTCATCTAACGGTTGAGATTAGACGAGATCAATAGTGGAGATAAAATCACTTTATTCACCCACTTTCCCTAAGTCTCAAAAAGTCACCTTTTAATTTGTATCTCACAAATTAAATGACTAGGGTCCACATTAGGCACTTTCTCACCCCTTAGGTGCCTAGGTGATGAGAAACACTTGCCTAGGTACTTTTTAATTATTTTAATACTCCCTCTTATCGAGGAAAGTGTTACTCACCACTCCAAGCTTGTCCCTGAAAAATACAAACTTGCCTTTTCCCAATGCTTTGGTGAGTATGTCTGCAACCTGCTCATTTGTAGATATATACTATAATAATAATAATAATAAACTATTTTTAAGGTCACGACCAAGCCACACCAAATTGGTGTATGAGACCACTGCTCCTCTCTGAACATAGTCACAGATGAAGTGATAACGAATCTCGATATGCTTAGACCTGTCATGAAATACTAGATTCTCCGAGAGTTTAATGCAACTCTGATTGTCAGAATAAATCAAGGTAGGCCTCAACTGCACACCAAACAATCCCACTAGCAACTTGTGAATCCAAAGGGCCTCATAACTGGCTTGACTGGCAACCATATACTCAGCCTCTACAGAACTCAATGCCATTGACTTTTTCTTCCGACTGAACCAAGAGACAACTGATGAGCCCAATCCAAAACAACACTCTGAAGTACTCTTCCGGTGACTGACACATCTTGCCCAATTTGAATCTATATAGCCCACCAGACGAACTCCATCTCCTCTCTAATAGTCCAGACCATAATCTACCATACCACAAAGATACCTCAGCACATGTTTTGCTGCCACCCAATGCACTCTCCTTGGCTCCACTATGAATTGACTGAGAGTGTTGATAGAAAAACAAATATCTGGCCTAGTATTGACCAAATACATCAAAGAATCGATCAACTGATGATATAAAGTGGAATCCACCAACTGTGACTTAGAAGCATGAAGCTTCTTCCAGTTGGTAATCATGGGAGTGGTCATGGGCCTATTGACCTCAATCTGAAATCTCCTTAGAATATCACACACATACTTCTCCTGTCCCAGGAAGATGTTTCCAGGCTCCCGTCAAACCTCCAATACCAAAAAATAGTGCATCAGTCCAATATCAGTCATCTCAAACTCTGAAGCAAATCTCTCCTTGTAGCTAGTGATGAGTCTCTCTGCCCTTGTAATGAAAATATCATCCACATATAGAAAGATAATGAGAGGATCCTCTCCAACCACAATGAAGTATAGGTTGGGATCCGCCTCACTGCTCTCAAATCCCAACTGCTACAAATAAGCATCAATCCTCGAATACAAAGCTCTGGGAGCTTGTTTCAGTCCATACAATGCCTTCTTTAGTCTACACACATGAGAATATATCCCATGCACCTCAAAGCCCAATGGCTGCTCATTATACACCTCCTCATGTATAATACCATTCGGAAAAGTGGTCTTCACATCCATCTGGTGGATCTTCCAACCCATCTCTGATGTAATGGAAATCATCGACCTGATCGAGGTATATCTAGAAACCGACGCAAAGGTCTTGTCATAATCAAATCCCTCAACCTGTGAGAAACCCCAAGCCACAAAGTCAGATTTGTACTTATCAATGTTGCCATCTGCAACATGATTGAGTTTATAGAGCCACTTGGAAGTCACCACTGACTTCCCCTCAGGTCTAGGAACAACTTCACAGACATCATTCTTCATGATGGAATTTTACTCTTCCATCATGGCATCTCTCCAAACCTGTCTACGAGTAGCCTCCTCAAAAGTGGAAGGCTCAGACTCCCGAATACTGCTCACCTTCATGAAGTAGCTACAAAACCTCTCGGGAGGTTTACTCTCCCTCACTACCTGCTTGGGATTCCCAACTGAACCTTGTGCCTCCCTCAAAGTATCATGAAGCCACTTGGGCTTCCTCCTCTCTGAAGTAGTGTCCCATGGAGGGGACTCTCCCTGCTCAACCCCGTCTCTTGAAGACTGTGATCTTGAAGTAGACTCTGGAGTACCCAATCCTAAAACCTGTGGACCAGTAAACTACAATCCTAACGTCTGTGGCCCTGTCACCTGTGGACCAGTCGTCACCGAAACTAGTGGCCCCAAACTCTATGTCACTGTAGTCTGCTGCAGACTCACCTGAATCTGAGGTGATGACTGCTCACCCCTCTTTGTCCCTCGTGACTTCCTAAAGGTTATGTCCTCCTCAAATCTCACATCCCTCCTCAAAACAGTCTTCCTCAAGGAAGGAAGGTATATACGAGAATCCTTTGAAGTCTTGCTATACCCAACAAAGATCCCTCTCTCTGTCGTGTGCTCTAGCTTTGTCCTCTTCTTAGAAGTGACATGTGAATATGTGATGCAACAAAAAATACGAAAGTGACCTACCTCATGATTCTTCCCAGAAAAATCCTCCTCAGGAGTCGTACTCCCCACTGCCCTGTGTGGACTCTCGTTCTGCATATAAACTACAATGTAGAATGCCTCAACCCAAATAAATAGTGGAATCCCATGATCATGTAGCATGGATCTCGTAGCCCCAACTATGGCCCTGTTCTTCCTCTCAACAACCCCATTCTATTGCGGGTTGTAAGGAACAATCAACTCTCTCATGTACAAAATTCCATGAACTCCTTGGAGGTATACTCAACCCCATTGTCTGTCCTTAGAACTCTGATTTTCTTCCCAGTCTGGTTCTCCACAAGAGCTTTGAACTCTTGGAACCGAATGAAGACCTGTCCTTTGGTATTCATGAAGAAAACCCAAGACTTCCGTGAGAAGTCATCAATGAATATAACATAGNATGTGGAGTCCCCATCATTGTCCAATGCACTATCACAAATCCCAATGTAGTGACATGTATCCCAATGCCATGTCACATATTCCAATGTCGATGTATGTGTCTATATGTTGGTACATAGGTCCCAAGGTAGTATCATAGATCCCAATGAAATGTTATAGATATTGAAGCAAGTACACAAATCTCGAGGCATGGTATACAAATCTCAAGGCATATGTGCCACCGGCGATGCATGTACATAGATCCCAATGCATGGAATCTAGTCATATTGGTGAGTCAAGCTCCATTATACAAGTCATTAGGTAGTGTACACAAATGATTTCCTTTAGCAACATCATAACATTAGTTAGTTTTAAAATTTACCTAAGTTTAGCCATGGGGGGACAATCTTAATCTGTATTACATGTGGCAAATCCTAAGACAAAAGGTATTACCTAGATCATTAAGTTAGAAATAGGTAAATATGATGGATGATTTATGGAAGGGGAAAGAGAAACTTCATGTATTAACCCTTAAAGTCATTCATGATGATGTGAAGGTCTTTTGTCTTGTCCAACTTGCTTGAGAAACTTCTTTTATTCTCCTTTTATAAGTGTTTTTTGGATCATAAAAACTACGGTAAAGGGTTTGGTTGGAACTCCTTGTTGAGTGTCCACCTCTTGAATTCTCTTCCTGTGGAGTCGCCAAGTGAGTAAACTTATAAAAATATTCAAATCCTACTCACCAAAAGTGTTCAAGCTAAAAATTCTAATATCCAAGGAATGGACTTTGTCCCCGACAATGACACCAAAATGTTATTCTCGCTATATGAAAAATTCCTAATCACAGCTGTAGAGCCTAGAGGCAACTATTAGGAAGCCGCCCATTATCACTTCGGTAGAGTATGGAAATCCTAGTCTAGAGGGAAATCCATGAAGATCAAACAAGCTAAATTCATTGTAAATATGTGAGTATCTTGTTAGCTTGAACTTGACTTGTAATATTTTATCACAAATAACCAATTTGCCTTATATGTGAGAGAAGTGAGCATGCAAGTTGATTATCCAAATAAAACAAGTGTCCCAATGAATTAAGAATCAATAATAAACCTGTCTTGAAATGCTGAAAATGACTTAGAAGAGGCATGGCAATCTTATTTAAACTATATTTGTTTATTACCACAATGATTTCTGAAGAAATGCTCATGAATACTTATCCAAGGGTGTTCAAATGTATTATGATATAGCAATAATCATCAATGAAATGCTCATGAATACTTATCCAAGGGTGTTCAAACGTATTATGATATAGCAATAATCATCAATGTGAATGAATGCTCATGAATACTTATCCAAGGGTGCCCAAATGTATTATTATATAGCAATAATCATCAATGTGAATGAACTGGCAGTATAGATGAAATTAAGGCATACACAATATTATGCTTAAATCTGAAAGTTACTTGAGAAATTTAGCCATCAATGTGAGATCCATCCATAAACATTTGAGTGGTCGACTTAAAAGAGTGCTAAAATCTGAAATATATTATCCATAAACATATTATGCTATTCAATAAATTATGCTTGAAACCCACAAGAAATGATTTGAGTGCTAAACTATGAAATATCACCACTGTTATGTACCATTATTCATAGGACATCTATGTACCATTATTCATAGGACATCTTCAAATCAATGAGAAGATTACACAGTACATTAAGATTCAATTATGTCAAAGTGCAACTGTGGTGAAATATCCAAAATTCAGATCCATTCATAAAAATTTGTGACAACAGATTTAAGATACCAATGATTATCCAACATTTGTATCAAGCCTGTATGCACAAGTATTATATCAGCAATGTGTTAAGTATGATTACCATGAGACATAGTTAACTATGAAAATTTCCAGGATTTAAAACTTGTTATCATACCCCAAGAATAGTTAAAAATATCAATGATTATGCCAAAGTAAAATTGTTCAATCTCATAACACAGAAATTCCAGCGAGCAATATCAAAATTTAGCTAAACTTTTAAGTGGTTTTAAGCAGGTCGTTGGGAGACCTTTAACTTCGATTTAGTAAATGCAATGAATTGAAGTTTTAAACCAATGAAACACTCAAGAAATTACGTGCCATTCTCATGTAACGAGTTCTCTCAAAACCCTTAACCAGTGAACAGTAATGCAACAAATGTGAATTGATTAACACTTGTTTGTAGGTCGTTCAAGGTTTTAGTGCAGCAATTTGACATATATGGTGGTTTAGATCACAAATACTACAAAATGTTTCAAGAAAACCATGCTAGTGTATATCAAACTTATTTATTGATCCTTTCATGATAATTACCTGCAATTATTGAACCGAGAATAGATCAAACCATGAGATTGGTTGGCCTTTCAAAGCATGTTTAGTCCATCCATTATGTTTTTGTTAGAGCCATCAATCAGATTTAAGATTAAACGTCATATCTATTGAAAACTAAAGCGTTCTAATGAAATTTAAGCCAAATCAGCCCCTTAGACTAGCAAATTCCAGCAATATTAAAACATGAAACCCTCAAATCGTTTGGTTCATTAAAGCATCAATTTAGTCCAGTTTGAGTTATGTGCTAGATCTGCTTGAATAGTGTAATATAAAACCCTCAAGATCTAATCAAGTTCCTTTTAAATGATATGATGTTTATAACTAAAAGAAACATCAACAAATCGATGTAAGGTAAGCTTTGACATGGAAATGATTTGCAAATACACCTAAGTTCAAATCTAATTAGATGAGAAAATTATTAGCCTAATGAACTTGAAAGAGTAATCTATAAAACAAATTGAAACTCTAGATTGCAAAATAAAACAAAAATTAAAGGAAAATTTAAAGTTGAGGTTGAAAAAAAGCAAGGAAAAGAACAGTGCCTACTCCACTTGGGCTACGGGGTACATTTGTTCGAATGTGAGTGTTTGTTCATGTATCTCAAGTGTTGAGGTCACAAGAATTATGAAAGGATTGCTTTGTGAGCTTCAACTAAGACACTTGAATCACTACAAGCTACTAGGGGAGACTAGTCCTATGAGAAATCACTACAAGCTACTAGGGGAGACTAGTCCTATGAGAATCTAATCTAAGTACTACAAAATGAACTTTAAACTTAGTTTAAGACAAGAGAATAGAACTCTAGGATGTCTAATCTCAATGCAATAAATCTAAGCCTAAATAATCACAAGGAAAAGAAGTAAAACTTTACCTCAATTACCTTCTTTGATCTTGTAGTAGCTCCCTCCTCCTAATATACTTGCAATAACAAATATCTACAGTAAAAACCCCTGAACAAAGTCCTCAGGCAAGATAAGACTTTACAAATGATTTGGAAAGGCAAGACTATTTTTTTCTAATTATTCTCCAACTGAGTTACAATGAAGAAAATGTCTCCTTATATAGATGAAACCATGAGTGAAAACCATGTGATAATACAATCTCCAACTAAAAATCATGGGAAAATACAAGAGACGCCTTCAAAACCATGGTCTAAAACCATCTTGAGCTAATAAAATAATCCAACAAGTGGTGAGTCCTACCACGCTGCTCCAACAACCAAGAAAGTGTCAGATGTGTGGTCCAATAAGGTCCATGAACAAGTGCAACCTCCTAACAAATTGCATGAAGTGTGGAATAAATCACATGGCATAGAAGACTATGTTAATTTTAAAGCAACTATTAAGTTTCTTTTCAATTTACTAGACAATAATAGCATATGCAGGATCAGTGAGAGAAACACAATCACAAGATACACAACATTTATCCCGGGAAACCCTCATGGGGGAGAAAACCCAACAAAAACTTCCTTAATATAGATAGTCAATACAATGCCAAGAAAATAAACCAAAACACTAGAGAATATCCAACACTGAGCAATGTGACTCTCTCTTCCTTCTTCCGACAACTAAAAACTGCAACTTCCTTCAAACTTGCGCACTAGATGAGTGAGCTGAGTGAGGGAATGAATGAGGCGCTAGCCTCTCTTATTTGTTCTCGTTGGCAGCTGCTAGGGAAGTGTCTCTTCACTTGGCAGGGCATACCTCTTCACTTAGTGGCTAAAACCACTTTAATTAGACATGGGGGCCAACTTCTTAATTTCCATGATATAATTACGGTTTGACCAATCCACAAAAGGGGATTTGGTCATTTACAAAGCCCGACATGATCAATCCACAAAAGGGGATTGATCTAATTAAAATAAATCAATAATAAATAGAATACTTTTTGTAGTTACAATATTTCAACACTCCCCCTTAGCAAGAAGGGTATTCTACAACATCATCAGAAGAGAGAGGGTAACAACATCAACAACATCTGGAACATTGTCTAACATATCTATAAATCATCAAAAGTTTTTCTCATCATCATTCACAACATGGAGCTCGAGTAGCATCATCTACATCAACATAAATTAGTATAACACTAGTATATCATCATCATCAATAACATCAACAAAAACAACATCATCATCACAACACAAAGGCTAGAGTAACAACAACATCACATCATGAAGGATGGAGCAACATCATCATCATCATCATGGGGAAACAAAATGAGACAGGTGTATCAACAACATTTTGTGGTACTCTAACAGTCCCTAAGGAGCTGCCCAAGAATCATAAGATTCCCTAGGATATAAAATCCTAACGGAGCTACCACGTGGTACTCTGACAAACCGTCATTACCAGACCTTTGGGATCTACCCAGGAATCATAAGATTCCCTAGGATTATAAAAATCCTAACGGAGCTACCACTACTAACCATAGCTAGCATATACATGCACAGGTACTCTGACAGACCATCCTTATCGGACCTTCGGCATCTGTCCAGCGATGATCAGTCCCTTAGGATATAAAATCCTAACTGAGCTACCCGCTATTGGTCAAGATACCATAGTATCATCAACATCACTCCCCCTTTTGAGGGAGGTGCTTTCAGACTATACCAAGCTTGTCTCGAAAGTGCTCAAACTTTACACATGACAGAGGCTTGGTCAACACACCTGCAACCTGCTCATCTATGCCAACATATTGGAGCTTTATGGATCCCCTCTGCACCATATCACGAATGTAGTGATACCGGATTTCTATGTGCTTCGACTTGTCATGGAACAAAGGGCTCTCTATGATCTTTATGCAGCTTTGGTTATCACATAGAATCACTGTTGCTTCCATCTCCAGATCAAATAGACCTGTCAAAAACTTTCGTAGCCATATGGCTTCACAATTGGCGGAACATGCAGTAATGTATTCCACTTCTGTTGTGTTGAGAGCAATACTAGATTGCTTCCTACTATGCCATGAAGTCATGGATGACCCCAAACTAAAACATCCTGAAGTTCTCTTTCTGTTAGAAACACTTTTAGCCCAATCTGAATTGATATAACCAATCACTATGAATTCATGATATCCATTATAACAAAGACCAAAGTCCAACGTACCCTTAAGGTATCTCATCACATGTTTTGCAACAACAAGGTGAACACGTCTGGGATCTACCAGATACTGACTTAAGGTGTTCACAACAAAACATGATATATCTAGCCTAGTATTCGTCAAATACATCAAACGATCCAATGATTTGTCTGTACAACGTAGCATCAACCAATTCTGACGAAGTATCAACCAGGAGCTTCAACTTTGTTTCCATGGGTGTATTCATGGATTTACACTCCAACATATCAAACCTCTTCGATATTTCAACTACATACTTCCCTTGGTTAAGGAAGATCTTCTTTGGGCTCTACCAAACCTCAAGAACTAAGAAATAGTGTTTTAGGCCTAGGTCTTTCATCTCAAATTCTACAGTGAGCTTCTTCTTACAATCAGTGATGAGTTTTTCTTCTCCAGTTAAGAATAAGTCATCCACATACAACAACAATATAACTGGCTCATCATTCATAACCTTGAAGTAAAGGTTAGAATCAACTTAACTCTTGGTAAATCCCAAGCTCATGAGGAAACTGTCAATTCTTCCATACCAAGCTCTAGGAGCTTGTTTCAATCCGTACAGAGCCTTCTTCAACCTGCAGACATGAGTCTTTCTGTCTTCAACTTCAAACCCTTGGGGTTGATCTATATGCACTTCTTCTTCAATAACACCATTTAAGAAGGTTGTTTTCACATCCATCTGGTGTAACTTCCACTTCATCTTAGCTGCAAGGGATATGATGGTTCTGATAGAAGTGTATCTGGCTACGGGAGAAAACGTCTCTTCATAGTCAATGCCTTTCTTTTGAGAAAAGCCATGAGCTACAAACCTTGCTTTATATTTCTCAATACTTCCATCAACAACATGTTTTATCTTGTATAGCCATTTGGAAGATACCACATATTTGCTCTTCGGTCTGAGAACTATTTCCCATACATCATTCTTTATAATGGATTGGTATTCTTTTGTCATGGCACCTACCCATTAACTGAAGAATGGCTTAGGTTTCTTGACTTGTCTCATGGTTCCTTTGGGGGCACCATACTTCTCTCCATCTTGAATAAGTTCCCCCACCCAAGCTGGCTTTCTCTTGTGAAAGATCGCCATCTGGGGAGGTTCTTGAGATTCTATCATATCATGATATTCTTGAGATTTCAAGTTGTGACTTCCCTCACTGGTTCTGCAACTCTCGAAGCTACAATTTCTTCTTCATATACTTCTTCAAGTTGACATCTCCTTGATTTCTTGAGTGTTGCATTTTCATCAAAGGTTACATCTCTATTGATCTCAATATGATGGCAACATGGTATGTAAATTCCGAAGGCCTGAGAGACCTCACAGTATCCAACAAATATTCCCTTTTTTCCTGAAGAGTCCGGCTTGGTTCTCTTCTCTTTCAGAATGTGTACAAACACTGGACAACCAAATATCTTGAGATGGCTTACTTCTGGCTTCTTTCCAGAGAACATTTCTTCGGGGGGTTTTGAACCCAAGTGCACTATGGGATAATCTGTTTTGCACATACACTATTGTTCTTGCTGCGTGCTACTTTTGTACATAATCATGGTCTTCATTGCTTCCATTATAGTTCTGCTCTTTCTTTCTGCTACACCATTTTGTTGAGGATTGTCAGAAGTGGTGAGCTCCCTCTTAATCTCGACATCTTTGCAAAAGATTACAAACTCTTTTGAGGTGTATTCTCCTCCATTGTCTGACCTGAGTATCTTGATTTTCCTTTCAGATAGATTCTCTATCAAGGCTTTGAATTCCTTGAATTTTCCAAGCACTTCATCTTTTGATTTCAAGAAGTAAACCCAAGTCTTGCGAGAATAGTCATCAATAAATGATGCATAGTATACATACCCACTAAGAGAGGTGGATGGCATTGGGCCACACACATCTAAGTGGATGAGCTCCAAGACTCCTGTTGCTTTACTGTCACTCTTCAGGAAAGGATTCTTTATGTTCTTTCCTTGTTCACATCCCTTGCACACACCTTCATGGTCAACCTTGAAATTTGGTAGACCTATAATTTCCTTGCTCACATATGGTAAGTCTTTGTAGTTGATGTGAACTAGTCTTCTATGCCAAAGTTTACACGGATTCTCAGTGGAGTGAATCAAGACTGCATCTAAGTGACCTTTTAATTTATACAGGCCCACTTGTTCTGTTCCAATAACAATTGCATCTTCTATGGTTTTTCCGTTAGGCCACATGAGGACTTCACCATCTATGAATGCAACCCTGAAGCCTTTCTTATCTAAATCTGAGATAGAAATAAAATTCTTCGTCAAACCTGGTGCATATAGTACATCCTTCATCTTCATTGGGGTCCTTGAATCAAGTTTGTAATTGGAGTCTCCCACTCCTTTGATAGGGTACCGATAATCATCTCCAAGTGTAACTTTCTAGGGAAAGTTATTTTTCTGTAAGGGTAGAGAGAATGTTTCTTTGACCTGTCATGTGCTTGGAAGCACCACTATCTATGAGCCAAGTGTCTTCACTAGGTGACATTTATCCTGAGTGGGTGGAGATTAAGACATAGTCTTCAATATTTTTGTTAATCATCTTTGTGGGCGGATCTTCATCTTCAACTGTATGGGCATGGTGCCTTTTTTTTCTCTTCTTGTATTCTTATCTTCTAGCTGGACACTTCTTAGCAATATGTCCCATCTTGTCACAATGGTAACATTGGTATGATGAGAAATCCTTTTCTCTTCTTTGACCTTTCTGAAACTTCTGGAATCTCCTTGGAGGGTGATATTCTTTATGGATGAATCTATTTGGAGAGTGAGACTCCTTATGTAGATGGGTCTCCTTCTTGAAGTGAGACCTTCTCTTTCCTTCTTTAGCATGAGAAACTAGGGATTGATCGTCATCCCTTAATAGTATCGCTTCTTGGTTAGCTACTCTTGCTTCTTCTTGAACACATTCTTCCCAAAGACTGTCAAATTGAAGTTTCTCCTTTCTGGAACAAATGGTTTGGATGAATGCATCCCAAGGTCTTATGATACCATTAAGAGATGTCATTATGAGTTCATATTCATCTAGTGTATCTCCAATTGCTTCTAGTTGTTCCTTGAATTGAGAGATTCTAGAGAAATATTCATGAATTGTTTCTCCTTTCTGCATCTTTGTATTCTTGAGTTGAGTTCTCAACTTCATCTTCCGGTTAATGTTTCTTCTTTCATACAATCTGGTTAGGGCATCAAACATTTCTTTTGGGGTATTCTTAGATGCCACTTGGGGGATCAAGTGATCTTTGATAGAGTTTGCAATGATTCTTTTGGCCCTAACCATGTCCTTCTGGTACTTTGCTTTAGTTGTAGCATCTGCAGGTTATAGTACATTTTCTTTGATGAATCTTGCAAGGTCATTCTCTTCAAGAATGAGTGCAATCCTATACTTCCAGGAAAGAATGTTATCCACACCTTCTAACTTGTCAACAAGATTTGTGCTTGCAGACATCTTGACTTGGAGCTGGGAAAATGACCAAAAACGAAAAGTGCTCAGAATTTAGATCTGATCTTACCAAGAGGTGCACTTGGCTGAGGCGAGTAGCTTGGTGCAGTCAGTTTTATGAAAATCCAACTTTTACCCCTTGAAACTGAGCTTGCGGAAATCTGGACTGACACTTCTGGTACTAGTTCTGGTTTCTTGGTTTTTTGGTACCAGTGAAAACTAGGGTTTCACTTTCTGGGAGTTTTGTCCATTGAAAAGGTGTGTTCCAACTGCCAATGAGTTCGTTGGGATAGTGCACACTTCCATAGAAGTTTTTAGGTTGAAATTCCTCTTCAATAAAATCCCTAATTTTCTTGTACGATAACAATGACGTTTTTGCTTATCTCGTGAAAGGTGCTCTCTTCAACTTAGCTCTGATACCATCTTAATTTTAAAGAAGCTATTAAGTTTCTTTTCAATTTACTAGACAATAATAGCATATGCAGGATCAGTGAGAGAAACAAAATAACAAGATACACAACATTTATCCTAGGAAACCCTCATGGGGGAGAAAACCCAACAAATCCTTAATATATATAGCCAATACAATGCCAAGACAATAAACCAAAACACTAGAGAATATCCAACACTGAGCAATGTGCCTCTCTCTTCCTTCTTCCGACAACTGGCAACTATAGCTTCCTTCAAACTTGTGCACTGGATGAGTGAGCTGAGTGAGTGAATGAATGAGGCACTAGCCTCTGTTATTTATACTAGTTGGCAGGCGCTAGGGAGGTGTCTCTTCACTGGGCAAGGACAACCTCTTCACTTAGTGGATAAAACCACTTTAATTAGGCATGGGCCAACTTCTTAATTTGCATGATATAATTAGGGTTTGATCAATCCACAAAAGGGGATTGATCTAATTAATAATAAATAGAATACTCTTTGCAGTTAGAATATTTCAACAAACTAATCAACCAAGAAGAGGTGCACTCCATTATAAGATGATGACGAATGACACCAGGAAAGAGGCGCTTGATCAAGTATGTGGTCAAATAGAGTGATAACCACATCAACTAGCTCATAACAACTCGTAACAACCAATGACAACTTCATAATAACCCAAACAACCTTGACATCCTCACATGTGTGGTCAACAAGGCTAAATAAGATGGAATAAGCCACATGTGTCAGAATATATCTCCTATAAAGCAAGTGTGCCCTCTACAAATGATCCATGTGGCACATGATGATGATGTGAAGTCCTTGTAATCATCCAATGCATTGTCATAGATCCCAATGAAGTGACATGTATCCCAACGTGATGTCATGGATCCCAAGAAAAATGGCATAGATCCCAATGCAGATGTATTTGTCTACTATGATGGTACACAGTTCCCAATGTAGTATCATGGAACCCAAGTAATTTCACGGATACTGAAGCAAGTACATGAATATTGAGGCATGGTGCATGGATTTCAAGGCATAGATGCTTCCTTTGATGCAAGTACACAGATCTCAATGCATGGCACCCATTCATAGTGGTTAATCAAGCTCCATTATACAAGTCATTAGGTAGTGTACACAAATGATTTCCTCTAGTAACATCATAATACTAGTTAATTTTAAAATTTTCCTAAGTTTTACCATGGGGGGACAATGTTTACCCTTATTACATGTGACAAATCCTAAGACAAGAAGTATTTCCTATATCAATAAGTGAGAAATAGATAAATATGATGGATAATTTATGGAAGCGGAAAGTGAAACTTCATAAACCTCAAAGTCATGCATGATGATGTGAAGGTCTTTTGTGTTGTTCAACTAGATTTCAAGAGTTAGGAATTTTTATTAATTTCATATGTAATATTTTAAGAGGGAGTGTTTATTTTAGAGTTACCACCTTGATACTTTATTTTACTAGCCCTTTAAAATTTTCCTTTCTTTCTTTCTTTGACATTTTAGTCCTTTCTTCAAACATGCATTATGAAGCATAAGACTTAGGGGTAAGGGCCTTTTAGTGGGGTGGCATAGCTTTAACATTATTATTTTTATTCTTTTATTTTCTCTTCACCTCTAGCCTTTTTTTACTTTATTTGACTTAGGTTTCTATATAATGGAGTCTTCATTTGCTTTGCTAGACCTTGTTGAATGACATTTGACAAGTCAAACACAAGTGAGAATAACTTTTTTATGAATGGAATGGAAGTGAAAGGGGCATATGTAAAGTTTTAAGTATGGATTGGGATATAAGGTATGGTACCTTAATAAGAGCCCTAGTAGTACAACATTACCTAAGACATGAAAACACTTATCTAAAGGAAAATTATGTCCCCCGTGGTATGGTGAGGAAAATAATAAAATTGTAAAATTTGTGATGTGTTAAGAACCAAATATAAAAATAACATAAAAAAACCTCAGAATAAGTACTCAACGCCTTGAAAAAGAGAGAATTTCAGATAATAAGCCTCTTTAAGGGGGAAACCTCCTTATACACCACATACATTTCCAAATACAAGATGATTCCAAATGAAAAGGTCTCCTTGGTATATATATGAGACTAGGAGGTACAATTGCAACTAATGGACCCAAGCCGACATAAGTAAAATAACACTACTAATGTAATATTCCCCAATTAAGGGGTAATGTGCCACTATTTAGGGCTTAACATGCCCCTCCCCTTCAGACAAGTGTTTTCCACAACGCTTGAGTAATTTTGGATGCTTCTGTATAAAAGACTCATCTTCCCAAGTGGAATCTTCAGCAGGTAGTTTCCTCCACTTAATGAGATACTTTGAAATGGATCTATTCCTCAGCTGGTGAATTCTTGTGTAAGTGATAGCTTCAGGATTCAATAAGATTTTTCCTTCCTCGTCAAGTTCTAGAAATATAGTTTGAACTGAGATCTTGTCACCTATAATCTTCTTTAAGCATGAAACATGGAAAACTGGGTGTAATCGTGAAGATGCAGGCAACTCCAATTTGTATTCCATAGTACCAATATTTTGCAACACCTTATATGGGCCATAGTACTTTGGTGATAATTTATTATCCTTCTTAGCTTGCTTGAGGTACATTTGTTTGTATGGTTGTAGTCTTAAAAATACACAATCCCCTACTTCAAAACTTCTTTCACTACGATGTTGATCTTCTTGTTGTTTCATGCGATTTTGTGCCATGGTCATGTTGTCCTTTAAAAGTTGGAGAACTTGTTGTTGATGCTCGATGTGATCTTCCACTACTTGAACCTTAGATTTTTCTTTTAGAGAATAAGTGATGGAAGGAGGGTGGTATCCATAGAGTGCTATAAATGGTGTCATTTTTGTTGCAGTATGAAAGGAAGTGTTATACCACCATTCTGCCAAGGGTAACCATTTGAACCATTGTGTTTTTTTATCAGAGACAAAGCAACAAAGGTAGCCTTCTAGACATTTTTTCACTATCTCGGTTTGTCCATTAGATTGAGGATGATAAGATGAGCTATGAGCCAATTGAGTACCCAAACAAGAAAATATTTTTGTCCAAAAATGTATAGTGAAGATGGGATCTCTGTCACTTACAATAATCTTTGGGCTTCCATGTATCTTTTGAATTGTCTCCATGAATGTAGTGTCAACTGTACTGAATTTGAAAGGATGAGAGAGTGCACAAAAGTGTGCATACTTGGTCAGTCTATCAACAATCACCATGATGAAACTCTTTTCTTCAGACTTCGGTAACCCTGTGATGAAATCCATGGAAACCTCTTCCCAACGCTAAATTACAGGGCAAGGACAACTGGTATGCACCTTGGAGGTGACCAGAATCCCTTGACAGACTCAACAAACTTGAAATAAACTTGAAAGGAAAACAAACCAATCAATCAACCCAAAATCCCCTAAAAAACCCTAGAGGCAATCCCCAGTATGGTCGCTAGTTATGCTAGCGGGAAAACCCCCCTTTAACTACACCAGGGTTCAAGATGTAGATAGAGAAAATGACTGTGTAAAAGTTAATCAATTTTTTATTCTACCCCAAACATACCAAAACAAATGAAAAGAAAGAAATAAGAAAAGAGATCAGGTAACTATACCTTTGATCCCATGTCTGATGATGATCTCCTCAAGCTTGGTAGTTCCAATGACTGTACGTCTCCTCCCAAGGCTGACCTGCATCCAAAGATAAGAAAACAAGGACTACATGTATGTTATTCTATTCATGAGTTAGGGTTAGATATCAAATGCTAAGTATAAATAAATGAAAATACAAAAAACATCATCATTTGGGACAGGAAAATGCGATTTTTGTATTCATCATACAAAGAATTAAACTAACAATATGTGTTGGCCACCATTCCGCGAACTTGGTCCGGGCTCCTCTTTACCATGCTCCAAGTGCACCTTGAATGGAATTCTTCTCTCAATCTTCTGATCACCTCAAAGGAAGGGAATGGATTGAATGGAGGAAGAAGGGGCTAATGAGGGAATGTTGAGGTGATATCTCATAAAAGGTATCAAAAGCTTGGGCAAGGAGGGGAAGTGAAATGGGGAAGAGTTTAATTGTTCTTATGATTGGATGTGAAATGAGACCCCAACAACTCCTTTTATATGACAAAAGGATGGTTATTTGGTTGGGTGACATGCCATAGTAGGTGAATTGGTTGGGAAACCTCTAATAGCCTGTGAATTTCAACAAATTCCTTGCAAATTTTTAATTTTTGCAACTTTTGCAAGCATACACGGGCTGTAATGGTGCAACAACATATGTGTGTGAGCTATAGTGGTGCAGAAATCATATGTACGCGAGCTGTAATGGTGCAGGGCATGTACATCTTCTAAAAAATGGTTTTTTAAGAAGAGCTTTTCAGTAGTTCTTTGGAAAAATATGTAAGTAAGAGGGCCAAGGCCATGTATGCCTGAGTAGGGAATTTTAGGGCTATAACAATAATATCAACAAGATTTCCAAAATATTAAAAAAGATGAGGGTATTCTACCCACATAGCATATTCATGCTCCCAAGTTGCATCCTTAGGACCGTACTAGGTCCATTGGATCCTTACAATCTCTATGGCTCGATTCCAGAGCTGTTTGATTTTCCGGTCCAGAATGCATACCAGATGCACTTGAAAAGCGCTTCCTTGCTCCACCTGAATCACATCCCAATCAATAACATGATTAACATTAGGTATATATTTCTTGAGAAATGATACATGGAATACATTATGAATAATAATTGATGAAGGTAATGCAAAAATGTAAGATACTGGTCCAATCCTCTCTAGGATTTCAAACAACCCATAATATTTGGTTGCCAACTTGGAACAGTTTCCCAACTTCAGGGAACTTCTGTTGGCCTTCACTTTCAAGAATACATGATCACCCACTTTAAAATCCCTGTGAGTTCTGCCTTTGTTAGCATATTTTTTCTGCATATCTTGGGAAGCCTTTAAATTCTGTTTTATCTTCAACATTTTCTCTTCCATTTCCCTGAGCAACTCTGTCCCAACTACTTCTCTATCTGCTGGGTTGTCCCAACTTACTGGTGTGTTGCACTTTCTTCCATAAAGTGCCTCAATGGGATCATCTTCAGTGATTCTTGGTACCCATTGTTGTAGGAAAATTATACTAAGTGTAGATAATCTTCCCATTTATATGGTTTTTCCATCACGTACATCCTTAACATATCCTCTATCACTTGGTTCACTCTTTCTGTTTTCCCATCAGTCTCGGGATGATAAGTTGTGCTGAAGTTCAGATTTGTTCCAAACCCTTTGAATAATCCCCTTCAGAACTTTGAGGTAAACTTTGGGTCTCTGTAAGACACAATTGTCTTGGGTTTGCCATGCAAGCGTGCTACTTCCCTCATATAAATATCAACAACATTGGTTGCCTTATGAGTAACCTTCATAGGAGTGAAATGGGAAGCTTTAGTAAGATTTTCCACCACCACCATAATAGCATCATGTTGCTTGCTTGTTCTGGGTAATTTGGTGATGAAATCCATTGTCACCACTTCCCACTTCCACTTAGGAATGGGCAATGGATGCACCAACCCAATTGGGTGTCTATGCTCAGCCTTGACCTTTTGACACTCCAAACATTTAGCAATGTACTCATCAATTTCCTTCTTCATGCCTGGCCAATAATATTGGCTCTTGACTACTGCAACTATTTTTTGATATCTTGGGTGTCCAGCATAAGGTACATTATGCATCTCTTTCAAAACGTACTCCTCAATTCATGAGAGTTGGGTACATAAATTATGTTCATGTACAAGATAATTCCATAATTTCCCAATTCATAATATTTAGCTTTCTACTGCGTTTTACCTGGCTATAATTTTGTTACTGTAAAATTTCAGACCCCACCCAGTTTCAAGTCTCGCTGATTTTTCAGCCAATGTTTAATGCCCAAACCCAGTTTTATGACAACCAATTAAACTCAACATAAAATAAAATTTTCAGAACTGAAACATGAGGATTATGAACATCGTTTAACGCAAAAATAAAATATATCAGCAACACATATAACTCTGAAAATAACATAGTGATTTTTGGTCTATCAACAAACCTGGAAAAACCCACAAGGGGAAAACCAGTGAGAGAGGGAGTTTTTATTATTTCAGAGCTTCAAAGAAATTATTTTACAACATATTCATCTTCAAAAATTTAATAACAAACTTATCTCAAAAACTGTGCCAAGTCTTCACACAGAAACTGAGCCAAACTCCTTGAAATTCATGCTAGAATTTCCTGCACACATGTACAGGTCTTCTCCTCATTTTATGTGCCTCCTTGTTGTGCGGATGCCTCAAAATCTATTCCAGTTGTTACAACTCAAAACTGAGTATTACATATTGTACGACTGCCTTGGAAAACATGCCAAAATCACCCAAAAAATACCATAGAAACTTTCATCGATTTATGTGCAAGAAAACCAGTCATATGAAATCCGTACAGTACAAAGTGTTCACTCAGCTATACTTTCCCTTGATTTCCATGCCTCTTCTCTTCTGTATGGAACCCGAAAATCTGTACAGTACAACCTATGTTCTGAACTGTACTCTATCTCGATTTCTGTGCCAACTTTTAATGTTGTACGACCTGCTCAATCCGTACAGTCCAAATTGCAATAAATGTTGTACCTTTTGCCTAAAAATGCGTGCTAGTTTTCAGCCTGGAAATGCATGCCCTAGCTCTGCAAAAATGGCCTCTTTCTCAAACTCAAATTTCAGATCTCTTGCTCTCTCAAGAATGTTTCATCTACCCAAGAATGGGTGTGCCCTTCTACCCTAGTCGACCTCATGAGGGAATCTCAGGATTCATCTCATCTAACGGTTGAGATTAGACGAGATCAACAGTGGAGATAAAATCACTTTATTCACCCACTTTCCCTAAGTCTCCAAAAGTCACCTTTTAATTTGTATCTCACAAATTAAATGACTAGGGTCCACATTAGGCACTTTCTCACCCCTTAGGTGCCTAGGTGATGAGAAACACTTGCCTAGGTACTTTTTAATTATTTTAATACTCCCTCTTATCGAGGAAAGTGTTACTCACCACTCCAAGCTTGTCCCTGAAAAATACAAACTTGCCTTTTCCCAATGCTTTGGTGAGTATGTCGGCAACCTGCTCATCTGTAGATATATACTATAATAATAATAATAATCTATTTTTAAGGTCACGACCAAGCCACACCAAATTGGTGTATGAGACCATTGCTCGTCTCTGAACATAGTCACAGATGAAGTGATAATGAATCTCGATATGCTTAGACCTGTCATGAAATACCAGATTCTCCGAGATTTTAATGCAACTCTAATTGTCAGAATAAATCAAGGTAGGCCTCAACTGCACACCAAACAATCCCACTAGCAACTTGCGAATCCAAAGGGCCTCATAACTGGCCTGAATGGAAACCATATACTCAGCCTCTACAGAACTCAATGCCACTGAATTTTTCTTCCGACTGAACCAAGATACAACTGATGAGCCCAATACAAAACAACACCCTGAAGTACTCTTCCGGTGACTGACACATCCTGCCCAATTTGAATCTATATAGCCCACGAGACGAACTCCATCTCCTCTCTAATAGTCCAGACCATAATCTATCATACCACAAAGATACCTCAACACATGTTTTGCTGCCACCCAGTGCACTCTCCTTGGCTCCACTATGAATTGACTGAGAGTGTTGATAGAAAAAAAAATATCTGGCCTAGTATTGACCAAATACATCAAAGAACTGATCAACTGACGAAATAAAGTGGAATCCACCAACTATGACTTAGAAGCATGAATCTTCTTCCAGTTGGTAATCATGGGAGTGGTCATGGGCCTATTGACCTCCATATGAAATCTCCTCAGAATATCACACACATACTTCCCCTGTCCCAGGAAGATGTTTCTAGGCTCCTGCCAAACCTCCAATCCCAAAAAATAGTGCATCAGTCCAATATCAGTCATCTCAAACTTTGAAGCAAGGCTCTCCTTGTAGCTAGTGATGAGTCTCTCTGCCCTTGTAATGAAAATATCATCCACATATAGAAATATAATGAGAGGATCCTCTCCAACCACAATGAAGTATAGGTTGGGATCCGCTTCACTGTTCTCAAATCCCAACTGCTACAAATAAGCATCAATCCTCGAATACCAAGCTCTGGGAGCTTGTTTCAGTCCATACAATGCCTTCTTTAGTCTACACACATGAGAATATCTCCCATGCACCTCAAAGCCCAATGGCTGCTCATTATACACCTCCTCATGTATAAGACCATTCATAAATGTGGTCTTCACATCCATCTGGTGGATCTTCCAACCCATCTCTGATGTAATGGAAATCATCAACCTGATCGAGGTATATCTAGAAACCGGTGCAAAGGTCTCGTCATAATCAAATCCCTCAACCTATGAGAAACCCCAAGCCACAAAGTCAGATTTGTACTTATCAATGCTGCCATCTGCAACATGATTGAGTTTATAGAGCCACTTGGAAGTCACCACTAACTTCCCCTCAGGTCTAGGAACAACTTCCCATACATCATTCTTCATGATGGAATTTTACTCTTCCATCATGGCATCTCTCCAAACCTATCTACGAGTAGCCTCCTCAAAAGTGGAAGGCTCAGAATCCCGAATACTGCTCACCTTCATGATGTAGCTACAAAACCTCTCGGGAGGTTTACTCTCCCTCACTACCTTCTTGGGATTCCCAACTGAACCTTGTGCCTCCCTCAAAGTATCATGAAGCCACTTGGGCTTCCTCCTCTCTGAAGTAGTGTCCCATGGAGGGGACTCTCCCTACTCAACCCCATATCCTGAAGATTGTGATCCTGAAGTAGACTCTGGAGTACCTGATCCTGAAACCTTTGGACCAGTAAACTACGATCCTAACATCTGTGGCCCTGTCACCTGTGGACCAGTCGTCACTGAAACTGGTGGCCCCGAACTCTATGTCACTGTAGTCTGCTGTAGACTCACCTGAATCTGAGGTGATGACTTCTCACCCCTCTTTGTCCCTCATGACTTCCTAAAGGTTATGTCCTCCTCAAATCTCACATCCCTCCTCAAAACAGTCTTCCTCAAGGAAGGAAGGTATATACGGAAAGCCTTTGAAGTCTTGCTATACCCAACAAAGATCCCTCTCTCTGTCGTGTGCTCTAGCTTTGTCCTCTTCTTAGAAGCAACATGTGAATATGTGATGCACCAAAAAATCCGAAAGTGACCTACCTCAGGATTCTTCCCAGAAAAATCCTCCTCAGGAGTCGTACTCCCCACTACCCTGTGTGGACTCCCGTTCTGCAGATAAACTACAGTGTAGAATGCCTCAACCCAAATAAATAGTGGAATCCCATGATCATGTAGCATGGATCTTGTAGCCCCAACTATGGCCCTGTTCTTCCTCTCAACAACCCCATCCTATTGTGGGTTGTAAGGAACAATCAACTCTCTCCTGTACAAAATTCCATGAACTCCTTGGAGGTATACTCAGCCCCATTGTCTGTCCTTAGAACTCTGATTTTCTTCCTAGTCTGGTTCTCCACAAGAGCTTTGAACTCTTGGAACCGAATGAAGACCTGTCCTTTGGTATTCATGAAGAAAACCCAAGACTTCCGTGAGAAGTCATCAATGAATATAACATAGTATAAAAAAACAATCAACGATGCCGAAGACATAGGGCCACACATATATGAATGAATAAGATCTAGGATACATGCTGCTCTACTGTCACTACTAGGAAAAACAATCTTGGTGTACTTTCCCAAAGCACACCCCTTGCAAAACTCCCTGTGCTCTGTACTAAAATCTGGAACTCCAGTCACAGTCACCCTTAGTACCCTCAAATCCCCATGGTGAAAATGAGCCATCTTCCTGTGCCATAACTCTATTGGATTATTGAGAGGGGGGGTGAATTAGTAATAGATAAATTTAATCCTTTTTAACCATATAATCCAAGTATTATATCAATGTAGCATTATCATCCAATAATTGCAGAGTAAATAAGCAATGAACAAATGAACAATCATACACATACACAGTACACC
>JZKD02S1789289.1:20103-35763 GCA_000966675.3 Picea glauca | reverse complement strand
CAAAAACTTCCTTATCATAAATTGCCAATACAATGTTCAAGAGATAACTCAAACCAATACAGATAGTCCTCCCCAAGAGATGCACCACTCTTCTTCTCCTCTCTCCAACTGGTAAACTGGTAATTGCAGCTTGCCTCATAAGAGAATGAGCAAGTGAGTTGTGTGATTAAAATGAGGCGCTAGCCTCCTATATATACAAGACTGGCACGTGTGAAAGGGTTTCACTAGCAGGGTTGACCTCTCACTCTGGGTGGGTAAACCCACCTTTAATTAATTCTGGGTCTTCAATAATAACTATTGGGGCCGACTTCTTATTCTGCCTATTACAATTGTCCGATGACCAATCCGCAAAAGGGGATTTGGTCCTAATACAATTACCGACATGATTAATCCACAATTGGGATTAATCCTAATAATAAAATAACAATAAGAATAAGAATGCTCTTTGCAGTTACATTATTTCAATAGAAATGCCTCTTTCTTGGTTGCCTATTCTCTCTCCCTCTTTGTCATTCAACTTGCTCAAGTGTTCTTGTGTGTGTTAACTCTCTATCTTGACTTGTCTTTATAGTTTTAGCTAAGACCAAAACCCTAATCTATTTTTGAGATTACTCCTAGTCTAAATCATGCATGCATGAAATATACTTTTTAGACTCAATTGCTAAAAATAAGACTTTCACTTTTTAACTAAAGTGAATTACAGAATACAATTACTTTTTGAAAATATCTTGAACTAATTTATGTCTGAGCTATAATTCTCAACACAAAGGGAGGTGAACATGAGCAACCTCCATCCCAAGGAAGAGATGGAGATGACTAAACTCTTTCATACCAAGATCCAAGTCAAGAAGATTGATTTGGATGCTAAATTTGACTCTGGTTCATAGGCTAGCCTCATAGCAAAGGATTTGGTGTGTAAGTTTGGATTGGAAGTTTATGACCATCTTTATTTACCCATACACATTAGGATGGGTAAATAAAATGTAAAGCTCAGAGTTATTGAGCAATGTAAGATCAAAGTTTTCATAATTGCAAACTACATTGAGGAAGTAGAAGTAGATGTGGTGCCACTTGATGCATGCGGTGTATTGTTTGGAATCCCCTACATGTACACGAGGGATGCGATCTTCGCAAGGAGAGAAAAACAATATTGCTTGGTCAAAGATGGAAAATCCTTCATCATCAATGCACACAAAGGAAAACCCATGATCTCCCTTGTAAGTGCCAACCAAACCAAGAAACTGCTTAGGTCAAGTAGGAAGTTTGTATTTCTCTTCTGGAGATAGAGTCGACAAGGAGATCAATCAGGGGAAGTAAAGGCACATCTAGAGAGATGTACATACCCATAGAAATACCAGTCGGAGAAGATTTTACAAGTGTACAAAGAAGAATTCCAAGAGCCTAAAGGGTTGTCAACTAAGAGGGAAGTGGAGCATGAGATACAACTATTTCTTGACTCTCCATTACCAAACATAGGGCTATATATATAATCAATACCGGAAGTAGATGAAGTGAAGAAACAATTGCAATGATTGTTAGAACTTAGAGCAGTGAGTAATTCAACCAAGCACATGACCTTGAAGGTCACCTGTCATCATAGTATTAAAGAAGGATGGGACTTAGAGATTGTGTATGGACTACATAGCTCTAAATAAGATGAACCTCAAGGATCGATGTTCGTTGCCCAAAATTGATGACTTGTTGGATCAACCACAACATGCCAAATACTTACCAAATTGGATCTCAAATAGGGATACCACTGGGTATGAGTCAAATAAGAAGACACATGGAAGACCACCTTCAAGGTAAGGCAAAGTTTATATGAGTGGTTGGTAACACCTTTTGGTTTATGTAATGCACTAGTTACATTTATGTGTTTGATGAATAATGTATTGCATTATGTTACTGCTCAAACTCTTGCTAGATGAAAAAGTCCTAATCAAAACTGGAGAGCCTAGAGGCAACTATCAGGCAAGCCACCCACTGTCACCTCGGTGGCCTTGCCCCACACTTCAGACTACGGATATCCTAGTCTAGGGAGGAATCTTTAAAGGTCAAACAAGCTAAATTCATTGTAAATATGTGAGTATCTTGTTAGTTTGAACTTGACTTATAATATCTTATCACAAATAATCAATTTTCCTTATATGTGAGAGAAGTGAACATGCAAATTGATTATCCAAATAACACAAGTGTTCCAATGAATTAAGAATCAACAATAGACATGTGTCTTGAAATGCTGAAAATGACATAGAAAAGGCGTGACAATCTTAGTTAAAACTAAATTTGCTTATAACCACAAGAAATGCTTACGGATACTTTTCCAAGGGTGCTTAAATGTATTTATGATATAGCAATAATTAGCAATGTGAATGAACCAACAATATAGGTGAAATTCAGGCATTCACAATATTATTCTTAGATCTGAAAGTTACTTGAGAAATTCAGCCATCAATGTGAGATCCATCCATAAACATTTGAGTGGTCGATTTACAAGAGTGCCAAAATCTGAAATATATTATCCAAAAACATTATCATACTGCTCAACAAATTATGCTTGAAACCCACAAGAAATGATTTGAGTGCTAAACTATGAAATATCACCACTGTTATGTACCATTATCCAAAGGACATCATCAAATCAATGAGAACATTACACAGTACATTAAGATTCAATTATGTCAAATGCAACAGTGATGAAATATCCAAAATTCAGATCTGTTTATAAAATTTTGTGGCAACAGATTTTGGATACCAAGGATTATCCAAAATTTGTATCAAGCCTCTAGGCACAAGTATTTTACCATCAGAGTGTTAAGTATAATTACCATGATACACAGTTAACCATGAAAGTTTCCAGGTTTTAAAACTTGTTATCATACCCCAAGAACAACAGAAAATATCAATGATTATTCCAAAGTAAAACTGTTCAATCTCATAACACAGAAATTCCACCAAGCAATATCAAAATTTAGGTGAACTTTTAAGTGGTTTTAAGCAGGTCGTCAGGAGACCTTTAACTTCAATTTAGTAAGTGCAATGTATTAAAGCTTTAAACCAATGAAACGCTCCAGAAGTTATGTGCCATTCTCATGTAACCAGTCCTCTCAAAACCCTCTACCAGTGAACAGTATGCAACAAATGTGAGTCGATTAACACTTTTTTGCAGGTCGTTCAAGGTTTTAGTGTGGTGGTTTAGATCACAAATGCCACAAAAGGATTCAAGAAAACCATGCTAGTGTATATCAAACTTATTTATTAATCTCTTGATGATGATTACCAACAATTATTGAACCGGGAATATATTTAAACCATGAGATCTGTTAGCCTTTCAAAGCATGTTTAGTCCATCCATTATGTTTTTGTTAGATCCATCAACAAGATTTAAGATTAAACCATCAGACCTATTGAAATTTAAAGCGTTCTAATGAGGCTTAAGCGAAATCGGCCCCTTAGACTAGCAAATTCCAGCAATATTAAAACATGAAACCCTGAAATCGTTTGGTTCATTAAAGCGTTGATTTAGTCCAGTGTGAGAGTTATGTGCTAGATCTACTTAAATCGTGTAAATTAAAACCCTCTAATATCTAATCAAGTTTCTCTTAAATGATATGATGTGTATAACCATAAGAAACAATAGCAAATAGATGTAAGTTAAACTTTGAGATGCAAACGATTTGCAAATACACCTAAGTTCAAATCTAACTAGATGAGAAAATTGTTAGCCTAATGAACTTGAAAGAGAAATTTAGATCTAAGAATAAAACAAATCTAAACTTTAGATTGCAAAATAAAACAAAATGAATAGAAAATTTAAAGTTGAGGTTGAGAAAATGCAAAGGAAAAGACCAATGCCTACCCCACTTGTGCTATGGGGAACACTTTGATACAACTTGAGTGTTTGTTCATGTATCCAAGTGTTGAGATAACAAGGATTATAAAATGATTGCTTTGTAAGCTTCAACTAAGATACTTGAATTATTACAAGCTATTAGAGGAGACTAGTCCTATGAGAATCTAATCTAAGTATTACAAAATGAACTTAAAACCTAGTTTAAGGAAAAAGGGTAGAACCCCAGGATTTCTATGCTCAATGCAATAAATCTAAGCCTAAATGATCACAAGGAAAATAAGTAAGTAAAACTTTACCTCAATTGTCTTCTTCGATCTTGTAGTAGCTCATTCCCCCTAGTATACCTGCAATAACAAATATCTCCAATAATAACCCTTGAAGAAAGCCCTCAAACAAGACAAGATTTTACAAGTGATTTGGCAAGGCAAGACTAATTTCTTCCAATTATTCTTCAACTGAGTTACAATGAAGAAAATGTCTCTTTAAATAGATGAGGTGTCTCATGAAACCATGAGTGAAAACCATGTGCTAATACAACCTCTAGCTAAAAACTATGGGCAAATACATGAGATGCTTTCAAAACCGTGGTCTAAAATCATCATGAGCTTAATGAAATAATCCAATATGTAGTGTATCCTCCTAAAATGCTCCAACAACCAAGAAAGGGTCACACNGAGATGCGCCACTCTTCTTCTCCTCTCTCCAACTGGTAAACTGGTAATTGCAGCTTGCCTCATAAGAGAATGAGCAAGTGAGTTGTGTGATTAAAGTGAGGCGCTAGCCTCCTATCTATACAAGACTGGCACGTGTGAAAGGGTTTCACTAGCAGGGCTGACCTCTCACTCTGGGTGGTTAAACCCACCTTTAATTAATTCTGGGTCTTCAATAATAACTATTGGGGCCGACTTCTTATTCTGCCTATTACAATTGTCCGATGACCAATCCACAAAAGGGGATTTGGTCCTAATACAATTACCGACATGATTAATCCACAATTGGGATTAATCCTAATAATAAAATAACAATAATAATAAGAATGCTCTTCGCAGTTACATTATTTCAACAGAAATGCCTCTTTCTTGGTTGCTTGTTCTCTCTCCCTCTTTGTCACTCAACTTGCTCGAGTGTTCTTGGGTGTGTTAACTCTCTATCTTGACTTGTCTTTATAGTTTTAGCTAAGACCAAAACCCTAATCTATTTTTGAGATTACTCCTAGTCTAAATCATGCATGCATGAAATACACTTTTTAGACTCAATTGCTAAAAATAAGACTTTCACTTTTTAACTAAAGTGAATTACAGAATAGAATTACTTTTCGAAAATATCTTGAACTAATTTATGTCTAAGCTATAATTCTCAACACAAAGGGAGGTGAACATGAGCAACCTCCATCCCAAGGAAGAGATGGAGATGACTAAACTCTTTCATACCAAGATCCAAGTCAAGATTGATTTGGATGCTAAATTTGACTCTGGTTCATAGGCTAGCCTCATAACAAAGGATTTGGTGTGTAAGTTTGGATTGGAAGTTTATGACCATCCTTGTCCATACACATTAGGATGGGTAAATAAAGATGTAGAGCTCAGAGTTATTGAGCAATGTAAGATCAAAGTTTTCATAATTGCAAACTACATTGAGGAAGTAGAAGTAGATGTGGTGCCACTTGATGCATGCGGTGTATTGTTTGGAATCCCCTACATGTACACGAGGGATGCGATCTTCGCAAGGAGAGAAAAACAATATTGCTTGGTCAAAGATGGAAAATCCTTCATCATCAATGCACACAAAGGAAAACCCATGATCTCCCTTGTAAGTGCCAACCAAACCAAGAAACTGCTTAGGTCAAGTAGGAAGTTTGTATTTCTCTTCTGGAGATAGAGTCGACAAGGAGATCAATCAGGGGAAGTAAAGGCACATCTAGAGAGATGTACATACCCATAGAAATACCAGTCGGAGAAGATTTTACAAGTGTACAAAGAAGAATTCCAAGAGCCTAAAGGGTTGTCAACTAAGAGGGAAGTGGAGCATGAGATACAACTATTTCTTGACTCTCCATTACCAAACATAGGGCTATATATATAATCAATACCGGAAGTAGATGAAGTGAAGAAACAATTGCAATGATTGTTAGAACTTAGAGCAGTGAGTAATTCAACCAAGCACATGACCTTGAAGGTCACCTGTCATCATAGTATTAAAGAAGGATGGGACTTAGAGATTGTGTATGGACTACATAGCTCTAAATAAGATGAACCTCAAGGATCGATGTTCGTTGCCCAAAATTGATGACTTGTTGGATCAACCACAACATGCCAAATACTTACCAAATTGGATCTCAAATAGGGATACCACTGGGTATGAGTCAAATAAGAAGACACATGGAAGACCACCTTCAAGGTAAGGCAAAGTTTATATGAGTGGTTGGTAACACCTTTTGGTTTATGTAATGCACTAGTTACATTTATGTGTTTGATGAATAATGTATTGCATTATGTTACTGCTCAAACTCTTGCTAGATGAAAAAGTCCTAATCAAAACTGGAGAGCCTAGAGGCAACTATCAGGCAAGCCACCCACTGTCACCTCGGTGGCCTTGCCCCACACTTCAGACTACGGATATCCTAGTCTAGGGAGGAATCTTTAAAGGTCAAACAAGCTAAATTCATTGTAAATATGTGAGTATCTTGTTAGTTTGAACTTGACTTATAATATCTTATCACAAATAATCAATTTTCCTTATATGTGAGAGAAGTGAACATGCAAATTGATTATCCAAATAACACAAGTGTTCCAATGAATTAAGAATCAACAATAGACATGTGTCTTGAAATGCTGAAAATGACATAGAAAAGGCGTGACAATCTTAGTTAAAACTAAATTTGCTTATAACCACAAGAAATGCTTACGGATACTTTTCCAAGGGTGCTTAAATGTATTTATGATATAGCAATAATTAGCAATGTGAATGAACCAACAATATAGGTGAAATTCAGGCATTCACAATATTATTCTTAGATCTGAAAGTTACTTGAGAAATTCAGCCATCAATGTGAGATCCATCCATAAACATTTGAGTGGTCGATTTACAAGAGTGCCAAAATCTGAAATATATTATCCAAAAACATTATCATACTGCTCAACAAATTATGCTTGAAACCCACAAGAAATGATTTGAGTGCTAAACTATGAAATATCACCACTGTTATGTACCATTATCCAAAGGACATCATCAAATCAATGAGAACATTACACAGTACATTAAGATTCAATTATGTCAAATGCAACAGTGATGAAATATCCAAAATTCAGATCTGTTTATAAAATTTTGTGGCAACAGATTTTGGATACCAAGGATTATCCAAAATTTGTATCAAGCCTCTAGGCACAAGTATTTTACCATCAGAGTGTTAAGTATAATTACCATGATACACAGTTAACCATGAAAGTTTCCAGGTTTTAAAACTTGTTATCATACCCCAAGAACAACAGAAAATATCAATGATTATTCCAAAGTAAAACTGTTCAATCTCATAACACAGAAATTCCACCAAGCAATATCAAAATTTAGGTGAACTTTTAAGTGGTTTTAAGCAGGTCGTCAGGAGACCTTTAACTTCAATTTAGTAAGTGCAATGTATTAAAGCTTTAAACCAATGAAACGCTCCAGAAGTTATGTGCCATTCTCATGTAACCAGTCCTCTCAAAACCCTCTACCAGTGAACAGTATGCAACAAATGTGAGTCGATTAACACTTTTTTGCAGGTCGTTCAAGGTTTTAGTGTGGTGGTTTAGATCACAAATGCCACAAAAGGATTCAAGAAAACCATGCTAGTGTATATCAAACTTATTTATTAATCTCTTGATGATGATTACCAACAATTATTGAACCGGGAATATATTTAAACCATGAGATCTGTTAGCCTTTCAAAGCATGTTTAGTCCATCCATTATGTTTTTGTTAGATCCATCAACAAGATTTAAGATTAAACCATCAGACCTATTGAAATTTAAAGCGTTCTAATGAGGCTTAAGCGAAATCGGCCCCTTAGACTAGCAAATTCCAGCAATATTAAAACATGAAACCCTGAAATCGTTTGGTTCATTAAAGCGTTGATTTAGTCCAGTGTGAGAGTTATGTGCTAGATCTACTTAAATCGTGTAAATTAAAACCCTCTAATATCTAATCAAGTTTCTCTTAAATGATATGATGTGTATAACCATAAGAAACAATAGCAAATAGATGTAAGTTAAACTTTGAGATGCAAACGATTTGCAAATACACCTAAGTTCAAATCTAACTAGATGAGAAAATTGTTAGCCTAATGAACTTGAAAGAGAAATTTAGATCTAAGAATAAAACAAATCTAAACTTTAGATTGCAAAATAAAACAAAATGAATAGAAAATTTAAAGTTGAGGTTGAGAAAATGCAAAGGAAAAGACCAATGCCTACCCCACTTGTGCTATGGGGAACACTTTGATACAACTTGAGTGTTTGTTCATGTATCCAAGTGTTGAGATAACAAGGATTATAAAATGATTGCTTTGTAAGCTTCAACTAAGATACTTGAATTATTACAAGCTATTAGAGGAGACTAGTCCTATGAGAATCTAATCTAAGTATTACAAAATGAACTTAAAACCTAGTTTAAGGAAAAAGGGTAGAACCCCAGGATTTCTATGCTCAATGCAATAAATCTAAGCCTAAATGATCACAAGGAAAATAAGTAAGTAAAACTTTACCTCAATTGTCTTCTTCGATCTTGTAGTAGCTCATTCCCCCTAGTATACCTGCAATAACAAATATCTCCAATAATAACCCTTGAAGAAAGCCCTCAAACAAGACAAGATTTTACAAGTGATTTGGCAAGGCAAGACTAATTTCTTCCAATTATTCTTCAACTGAGTTACAATGAAGAAAATGTCTCTTTAAATAGATGAGGTGTCTCATGAAACCATGAGTGAAAACCATGTGCTAATACAACCTCTAGCTAAAAACTATGGGCAAATACATGAGATGCTTTCAAAACCGTGGTCTAAAATCATCATGAGCTTAATGAAATAATCCAATATGTAGTGTATCCTCCTAAAATGCTCCAACAACCAAGAAAGGGTCACACNCACTTTAATTAGACATGGGGGCCAACTTCTTAATTTCCATGATATAATTACGGTTTGACCAATCCACAAAAGGGGATTTGGTCATTTACAAAGCCCGACATGATCAATCCACAAAAGGGGATTGATCTAATTAAAATAAATCAATAATAAATAGAATACTTTTTGTAGTTACAATATTTCAACACTCCCCCTTAGCAAGAAGGGTATTCTACAACATCATCAGAAGAGAGAGGGTAACAACATCAACAACATCTGGAACATTGTCTAACATATCTATAAATCATCAAAAGTTTTTCTCATCATCATTCACAACATGGAGCTCGAGTAGCATCATCTACATCAACATAAATTAGTATAACACTAGTATATCATCATCATCAATAACATCAACAAAAACAACATCATCATCACAACACAAAGGCTAGAGTAACAACAACATCACATCATGAAGGATGGAGCAACATCATCATCATCATCATGGGGAAACAAAATGAGACAGGTGTATCAACAACATTTTGTGGTACTCTAACAGTCCCTAAGGAGCTGCCCAAGAATCATAAGATTCCCTAGGATATAAAATCCTAACGGAGCTACCACGTGGTACTCTGACAAACCGTCATTACCAGACCTTTGGGATCTACCCAGGAATCATAAGATTCCCTAGGATTATAAAAATCCTAACGGAGCTACCACTACTAACCATAGCTAGCATATACATGCACAGGTACTCTGACAGACCATCCTTATCGGACCTTCGGCATCTGTCCAGCGATGATCAGTCCCTTAGGATATAAAATCCTAACTGAGCTACCCGCTATTGGTCAAGATACCATAGTATCATCAACATCACTCCCCCTTTTGAGGGAGGTGCTTTCAGACTATACCAAGCTTGTCTCGAAAGTGCTCAAACTTTACACATGACAGAGGCTTGGTCAACACACCTGCAACCTGCTCATCTATGCCAACATATTGGAGCTTTATGGATCCCCTCTGCACCATATCACGAATGTAGTGATACCGGATTTCTATGTGCTTCGACTTGTCATGGAACAAAGGGCTCTCTATGATCTTTATGCAGCTTTGGTTATCACATAGAATCACTGTTGCTTCCATCTCCAGATCAAATAGACCTGTCAAAAACTTTCGTAGCCATATGGCTTCACAATTGGCGGAACATGCAGTAATGTATTCCACTTCTGTTGTGTTGAGAGCAATACTAGATTGCTTCCTACTATGCCATGAAGTCATGGATGACCCCAAACTAAAACATCCTGAAGTTCTCTTTCTGTTAGAAACACTTTTAGCCCAATCTGAATTGATATAACCAATCACTATGAATTCATGATATCCATTATAACAAAGACCAAAGTCCAACGTACCCTTAAGGTATCTCATCACATGTTTTGCAACAACAAGGTGAACACGTCTGGGATCTACCAGATACTGACTTAAGGTGTTCACAACAAAACATGATATATCTAGCCTAGTATTCGTCAAATACATCAAACGATCCAATGATTTGTCTGTACAACGTAGCATCAACCAATTCTGACGAAGTATCAACCAGGAGCTTCAACTTTGTTTCCATGGGTGTATTCATGGATTTACACTCCAACATATCAAACCTCTTCGATATTTCAACTACATACTTCCCTTGGTTAAGGAAGATCTTCTTTGGGCTCTACCAAACCTCAAGAACTAAGAAATAGTGTTTTAGGCCTAGGTCTTTCATCTCAAATTCTACAGTGAGCTTCTTCTTACAATCAGTGATGAGTTTTTCTTCTCCAGTTAAGAATAAGTCATCCACATACAACAACAATATAACTGGCTCATCATTCATAACCTTGAAGTAAAGGTTAGAATCAACTTAACTCTTGGTAAATCCCAAGCTCATGAGGAAACTGTCAATTCTTCCATACCAAGCTCTAGGAGCTTGTTTCAATCCGTACAGAGCCTTCTTCAACCTGCAGACATGAGTCTTTCTGTCTTCAACTTCAAACCCTTGGGGTTGATCTATATGCACTTCTTCTTCAATGACACCATTTAAGAAGGTTGTTTTCACATCCATCTAGTGTAACTTCCACTTCATCTTAGCTGCAAGGGATATGATGGTTCTGATAGAAGTGTATCTGGCTATGGGAGAAAACGTCTCTTCATAGTCAATGCCTTTCTTTTGAGAAAATCCATGAGCTACAAACCTTGATTTATATTTCTCAATACTTCCATCAACAACATGTTTTATCTTGTATAGCCATTTGGAAGATACCACATATTTGTTCTTCGGTTTGAGAACTATTTCCCATACATCATTCTTTATAATGGATTGGTATTCTTTTGTCATGGCACCTACCCATTAATTGAAGAATGGCTTAGGTTTCTTGACTTGTCTCATGGTTCCTTTGGGGGCACCATACTTCTCTCCATATTGAATAAGTTCCCCCACCCAAGCTGGCTTTCTCTTGTGAAAGATCGCCATCTGGGGAGATTCTTGAGATTCTATCATATCATGATATTCTGGAATCTTCTCATCAGAGGAAGTTGTGACTTCCCTCACTGGTTCTGCAACTCTCGGAGCTACAGTTTCTTCTTCATATACTTCTTCAAGTTGACATCTCCTTGATTTCTTGAGTGTTGCATTTTCATCAAAGGTTACATCTCTATTGATCTCAATATGATGGTAACATGGTATGTAAATTCCGAAGGCCTTAGAGACCTCACAGTATCCAACAAATATTCCCTTTTTTCCTGAAGAGTCCAGCTTGGTTCTCTTCTCTTTCAGAATGTGTACAAACACTGGACAACCAAATATCTTGAGATGGCTTACTTCTGGCTTCTTTCTGGAGAACATTTCTTCAGGGGTTTTGAACCCAAGTGCACTATGGGATAATCTGTTTTGCACATACACTATTGTTCTTGTTGCTTGCTACTTTTGTACATAATCATGGTCTTCATTGCTTCCATTATAGTTCTGCTCTTTCTTTCTGCTACACCATTTTGTTGAGGATTGTCAGAAGTGGTGAGCTCCCTCTTAATCCCGACATCTTTGCAAAATATTCCAAACTCTTTTGAGGTGTATTCTCCTCCATTGTCTGACCCTAGTATCTTGATTTTCCTTTCAGATAGATTCTCTATCAAGGCTTTGAATTCCTTGAATTTCCCAAGCACTTCATCTTTTGATTTCAAGAAGTAAACCCAAGTCTTGCGAGAATAGTCATCAATAAATGATGCTTAGTATACATACCCACTAAGAGAGGTGGATGGCATTGGGCCACATACATCTGAGTGTGTTAGCAACATTACTTGTCTTCGACATCGGGATATCCAAGTCTGCAGGTTACACGAGGAGTGCCCAAGCGCAGTGCATAGAAGAAGTCCTTTTCGGACTTAAAATCAAGCGAGCGTGCAAATTTATGGTGTCAACGGTCCTGATCCATCCATATGAGAAGATCAACGGTTGGCGGAAAATCGCAGATAGCGAAGTTGCGTCGAGGTTAGCGCAATGGATAGTGCTCATATTTTGTGTAGGAATGGATGGCAGTCGTTCATCCCAAAGGATGCGTGGCACGAGATCTAGTCACGTCGGCTTTTTGGCAGTCGCGAGTTCAAAGGATGAAGGTTTTATGTCATTGTACATCTCGAAACACCGAACCCCGAAGTGTCGATAGCGCCCAAGGTCGGGTCCACAGTATCAGGGGGCAGTCACAACCATCCATCTGAAGCGGACACCTAGCATGCGATTAGGCTCCCCGCCTTTTCACCCATCGCGGTTTCGAAGCACAAAGAGCAGCTCCATCATACCCCCGATGCACAAAGTAATGAGAACGTCTAGGACCTGGGGCCCACGGCAGCGTCGGGTGAGTTTAAGACCGTCAGATTTGAAGGACGCGTGGCACCAGATTGAGCCGTCTCGGTGTTTCGCTCATCGCGATTCCAAAAGCAGGGATTAGCTCCTTCCCATCCGCGAACGCCGAAAGCGCCTTGGGAATAAGAACGTGGTCACAGCCCATGGCCACTTGGGGAAAGAAAGGAGCTGTGTAAAGAAGGCCAAAGGCACCGAGTTCGGTTATAGAGGGGATTATCGTGATATCTAGGTGCCATCGGATCCGATCTCAATATTGTTTCTTTCTTGGAGTAAATGAAGGCAAGAGCGGGTGGTTGAAACCTCCTTTCGTTCATTAAGTATGAGGTATGGAAGGTCTGGCAGGCGGTCCGCTCGAGAGGTTCCTGTGTACCCATTTCTTCAAAGAAGCCATGCCGAGTCCTCGACTAGCCAGAGGATGTCTACACACGCTAAATCAACATTTACTGGCTCAGCTACTTCCCCTGCAGGAGCCATGCACAGATAAGGTGGCGACAGACAGAGAAAGCCTGTCCGAATTTGGCTGAAGGGACATTGAGCTTTGGGTGACTGGACATGCCTCCGTGAGGTGAATTTTCCTGAGTATATAGACTCAGTCTTTGTTTTTTGTAAAAGATCGATGGTTGAGCAAAGCTCCCGATTGTAAAGTTTTGATGAAGCACTGGTCGCTTTGATTAATGTATAAGGCATTTGAGATTTCTTACTTTATGGATGTCAGCTTCCCTTCCATTTCTTTGTTTACTGTATTAGAACAACTTGAAATTGGAGGATCCAGTCGAGTTGTGGCTGTTATAGGATGATGTAGGTTGGATCACTGTAATAGTCACATTGTTTCTAATCGGTTCTTGTGATGTTCTTAGCGCTGAAACGACTTGGAATTGAAGGATTCAGTCGAGTCACCCCTCAGCTCTTTGAAGATTTGGACCAAGAGGATATTGGCTTCCAAGTTTTTCGTCCTCAAGCTTCTGAAGGCTTTTTGCCCGAGGCAGTCTTGCTCACCCTTCTCACAAGTCTTCCTTCTACCACCCTTTAATCATTTACTGACAGAAGTTGGATCAAGACCTCCCTTGCTTTGTACATACTAGGCCCAGTTTCCCGAGTTAAAGCTATATTTTCTTGAGTCTTTACCCATTCGATCACCCCATTAAACAAATCGTGACATAAAACTAACGGGCGTTGGGCTCTTCTCCTGCAAGCAATCCAGGGGTGACTTCTGACGCTAACATTTATGGCGCTGCTGCTGGGGACGAAGTTGAAAATTTTCCCCGGGATTGAACGATATTGAGCCTTTGATTCTGAAGGTGCACCGGGTATCAGAGCCTTTGAAGATTGCTACTGTGCACCTGGCGACTCCATTGTGACGACTCCACTGTGGCGAACCTACCGTGTTAATTGTGGCTTTCAGAGGTAGACACACGCGGTCTCATCCACAGCTGCCTCTAGCTACACCTGAAACTGATCCAGAGGTGGTTCTCAGAAAAGGAAAGGCCCCTGAAGAAGAAGATTCCACCGCCGAAACAGGTAACCCGCCATCTCCTCCTGTAAGAACTCCATTCTCTCTTCCTGAGTTTCCTAATAGACCTCCTTCAAAGGTTTCCCTTTTCCTGAATTTTGGGAGTGTTCCTGTTGAGTTTTCCCCTCCTGGTCTGGGATTGGAGGGAGAAATCCTTGTCACTCCCCTCTCCTCTGAAGGTGTACCTTGACATAGACCCAGGACTACAGAATATTTTCCCACTCCTGCACAAAGAGGAGCACCTGTTGACTTAAGCTCATTATCCTTCTCCTTAAATCCCCTCTTGTTTCCCACTCCACTTCGAGACTCATTCCCAGTAACCCCTTCGCGAACTCCTTCTCCTCCAGGTTCTCCTCCACCTAATATTCCTATGGCTGGTGCTAACCCCCATCTGAATAGAATGGACGCCATAGTCGCTGCTAGATATGCTCCCCTAATCCTACCCCATCCTATGAATCCTCTCCCTGCTGGAGACTACTTGAAGTACATGCCCAAGTTTACCAGGGAAGGGGACATAACCGCGGAAGAGCATTTGGCTGCTTTCTACAGTTATGCAGACAACCTTAATATTGAAAATGAAGATGTCGGGATGAGAGTCTTCGTTCAGAGCCTGGATGGCGAGGTGAGGAAATGGTTTAGAGGATTTCCCCCCTGATCTATTGCTGGGATTGAAGCCCTGGATAGTGCTTTCTTGAGGCAGTGGGGAGATAGGAAGGATTTCATGTACTACATGACAGAGTTCGGGTCTTTGAAGAAGATGGATGGAGAGTCTGTCTCTGAATTCTCCAAAAGATTCAATAAGATGTATAATAAAATCCCTGCCGAAATAAAGCCTTCAGAAGCCTCGGCCAAGATTTCTTATGCTAGTGCCTTTGGCCCCGATTGTTATCCACATTTTTGGTCATCGGGATGATGTCATGATAGTGTCATGATAATAGAAAATCAAACTCTTTATTAAGAACATTTTCATGAGAAAGGTTACACTTGTCAGTTTCCAGAAAGCTTAGTTTAAAGATAGTTCGCAGGCTGCATATATACTCTCCTGCTAGAATCCTTAATTCCCGCAGGCTTCTTTCAGCTTGACTGCGAACTTCTCGCACTGCACTCAAAGTCAGGGTGCAGACATGTTTCTAAAGAAGGAAAATGGATGAGTTCTCGATCCTTCTAGAAAGAATATTCTAGAAGGATGAGTTGGCTTTCAAATGGTTGGCAAAATACCGACTTTCCAGATATCTTGGGATCATTCTCTATCCAAGTAACTAAACTATCTTCTCCTATATATTGAGGAGATTGCTCATGGAAAGGGTTAACAAGAA
>JZKD02S1789267.1:0-10610 GCA_000966675.3 Picea glauca | reverse complement strand
GGTAAAAGGAGGTTTCCCCCTCGAAGAGGCTTATTATCTGAAATTATCTCTTTTTCAAGGCATTGAGTACTTCTCCTGAGGTTTTTCTATGCTATATTGATGTTTGGTTCTTAACAGCTTGCTTCCTCCCAATCTCGTGACTTTCGAACTTTCGAATTCTCTATCCGGCAGGCCCACATAGTACAATTGTCACTGACTAAGGAAATGGCACATGGTATGCCTAGGAAGTTCCACATCACCCCAGATGATGTCATCCAACCCCACAACGTCTACCCTTTCACTTCAAAACTTTGGGTTTCGGGATTTTGTGCATTATCACTTTCCCCTTCTCCTGATTTCCCCAGTCCCAAACTCTCCCTGGATAATTGACGATCCTCATATCTCCCGCCTCCAATGGTCGAGATTCACTTCATGATTCCTTGCTTCAGGAGTGTTCACCTCTCTTCACTTCCAATATCTCAATTTTGAGAATTCTGAAGGGTTCTCGCGACTGACCCATGCACAACTTCTAAAGATCTAATGATCAATCTCTCCCTTCAGATCTATGGTGTATATCTCTTCCGGGACCTCATAGCTTCGAACTTCGAAAGTTTGCGCCTTAGCCCACCTCACTTCTCTCGATTGTCGAACTCTGAAATCACGACCTACCGTGATATCTAATGGTGAAACTTCTTCCTAGATCTACGGTGTAGATATCTTCTCAAACTTCAAAGTTTCGGGGTATTGACCTTTCTCATTGCTTGCATCCTGCTTCACCGAAATCGCAAAGTCTGAAGGGCTTCTAGGTTAACCCTTCTGCGCTTTCTCCACATCTGATGACTGTGAAGGCTTCCCCTTCTCCTGAATAGATCCTATGACCAGCATTACTCTGTGACCCAATACCACTTCTGTCATGGTTTTACAATACTGCTACCCCTCCTAAACTGCGTAATGTGGCCAAAGCAACCTCTTGGCACTCAAGAATGATCCGAGGTTCGAAATTGGTCCCTATTGACACAATTTATACCTGCAACCTTGGTCCAAAGACCAATTATCCAGCCCATGCAGGATCAGTTCCTGAAACCATGGCTCTGAAATTGAATTTTTTCCATTTTGACAACAATTATTCCCGAACTTTCACTTCAACTTACACTAACATGGCCCATCTAGACTCAATGTTGAAAGCCTTGGCTCTGATACTAGATTGTAACATCCCCAACCACCAACAGTTTGGGAAATGATACCAGGCGTAAATACATACATACATAGATAAATTTAGCATGCATTTCATTTGAAATAAAACACATAACACAACATTATTTCTATCATACATATTCAAATGTAATAGACAGTAATTCATATATGCAATGAGATACATGATAACCTAAAAATTAATCACATTAATAATACTTATCTTTTCAGCTGGACTAACACCACCAACTATGTGTAGACCTTCCATGAACCTCCTAGCCTTAGACCGCACTACTCATCACTATCAGCAGTAGGTCACCCCCGAGCTGGAACTAAGCTCCACCGGGCAAGGGAATCCTATGCTAGGCAAGGTCAACAGGAAGACACACATTTTATGAGGAAGGATTCTCTCCTAGGATTCATTTACGCCCACTTCCCACAGACTCTCATTCCCCACATGCCTCTCCCACCCCAGGAGTATACGCCTTCACTGTCCTACAATCCATCGACTGCTAAACCTCCTTTGCCTTGGGCTTCAACAACAGGTCGGACCATAATTTTTCGAGCTCTGTGGTAGCTACAAGACCCCTTCCAGGAGTTCTCACTTCCTCCATGCACTCTCTCACCTAGAGAGAGTCGCTCACAGGCCTGACAACCGGTGTCTTCAACCACGGGCCTGACAACCCGCTTCTTCAACCGCAACCACCTCTCTCACTTGGAGAGAGTGTTGCATACAGGCCTGACAACTTGCTTCTTCAACTCTATTCCCACACAAGGAGGACAACAACAAGGCTCAACGAGGAACAAATAATGGCAACAAGCCACACTCATCCAAGGGACTGCATGGCCACAAGAACCAACAACTATGACACACATGACATAGGAAAATACAGGATGCTTGGGCTTCAAAGAAGACGCAGATCATTCTGCAGTTCTCCCTGGGTTCACAGGGTAACATAGGACGGTTTTTCCCCCTTCCCATGAGTGGTTTCTCATTTGAAAATGGATGTACAGAGGTTGATGATTGAGACCAACGAGTTCATATGGGAATGAGAAAATGAAAACAAAAAACAACCTTCACCGCGTGCGGGTATGCAGATGTAGACGCAGAGGCTAAAAATAGGTTCAGGTGGAGGATGGAAGCATGGCCAATGAACCCAGACGAAGGATGAACGAATGGAGGAGAAAACCCCCAACACGAGTTGACTCTTGGGTTTTAGCTACATGAGCCTAGGTTGACACCTGTCTTCCTAGGGCTGCATGCACTCCACTTCTCATACGTTCCTTTTTCTAGGAAATAAGGGAACACTTGGTCAATTATCTACCGTAGCCTTTTAGGAAATAATAATAAATTATTATCCCCTTTAGAGGTAATCCCCCTAGCTTATCCCCTAGGCCCAAAACTTCAACCCCCTTTCCCTTACCCATCCTTGTGGAAGCTTAGTCCCCCATCACTCTTTCTTCGTGATCGGACTGAACGCAATGATGAAATTATATTAAATATATGAGCATTTACACATATACAAAACAGGGTCATGGCCTTTAACACCTAGGTTCTCCAGCCTATTTAGACATAAGCTTATCAACTTACAATTGCTCGACTCACCATCCTATAAACATAATTACAATTCAGTACGGGATCGGCCTTGTGGTATTACAAGGTGGTTCAAATTACTCAAGGCTTCTCAGTTACCCAAGAATTCTCAAATGAAATCCATTAGTAGTAAGGCGGTGCTCAGAATTCCCAAACGAAAGTGACCTACGAAGATATTTTTTCTCTTATATATATCGATGATGAGATACTCTCTGTATGTTGTTTTCATTCTCTTCTTCTCTCATTCAATCATGTCATGATGATCAGTAATCACTGTTAGATTTTAGTTCCCTCATCGACGATGATCCTTCTGATTCCATGGAGTTTAGAGTGTGGCCATGTCTTTTATCATGACTTTAGGATAGTGCAGGGGAGGAGTATAAAGGAGCCCCTCTGAGTTTAAAGTTTACGATAGTTCAGTTTCACAAGGGCATAGCTACACCCCAATCGTCTATGGATTCTGTAAAGATCAATGACGTTGATGAGGGATTTGAACGCCACCATAGGTTGTTGTAATTGTGATATGAGATAACGAGGGGAAAAAAAGAAAAAGAATAATGAGCACTAGTACAGATAGAGTGAAGAGGAAGATATGTTAAAAATTGATAGAAAAGGAGATTGTGTAAATGTGTCAATTACGTTGTGTTGTAGAGTAGCCGGTGGGAGCTTATGCTGGTTGGATTCTTAATGCTTATTTGTATGGATTTACACATTCCAGGAGTTTCAATCCCACTCTGGCCAAACCAAGGGATTGTTTTCATTATAAAAAAATGGATTTACGCATTCCAAGAGTTTCAATCCCACTTTTGCATAGATGTCTTAAAATTTAGAAGGTTTTGTATTGGATGTTTAAAATTTAGGGTGGTGGCACTATTACTTTATATTCATATTCATAGTTATTAAGAGATTACATTTTATATGAATAATACTAGTTAAGAGATTACATTTTAAATTATCAAGAGATTATTTATCAAGAGATTACATTTTATAATAATAATAATAGTTATTAAGAGATTATCAAGTTTATTATACATTTCAGGAGTTTCAATTCCACTCTGGCCAAATCAAAGGATTGTTTATGTTATAAAAAAAATATTCATATTCATGATAAGTTAGTTGTTATTTAATAATCTTGACATCGTTTTGTATTTATAATAATCTTCTTGTGATCTTATCAAATAATAATAATAATAATCCTTTTATGTAACAATTCTTTATGTTAATTATGTTTTGTATTGGATGTCTTAAAGTTTAAATAATTGCAAATTGTTTACGAGCATTGTAACTAAAACTTCAAATTCTCAGCTGGATCTATTTAATACTCAATGCCTCGGGATTAGTAGTACTAGACAACAATTTTCCATCGCAAGAAATAGCTTCTCTTTTTCACAGAATTTCATCAAGGGTGATCTTGGGTTTTACTCATCAGATATAGTGTAACAACAACATGAATTATATGAGGGAAAATTAACGATGTAAAATAATGTATACGACATAAAATATTGGTTGTGGTTATGGATGTATATAACATGAATTAATACTACTTCATATCAATAACATAATGTATACAACATAAAATCTTGGTTATGGGTGAAATTTGTACTTCTAATGGTTTTGGAAAATAAAATAACTGAAAGTATTCTTTAAGATTATATGTTAAATCCATAGAATAAAGAGAGCTACATGAGTAAGAACTTAGAAGTTTCAACCTGTAAGGAAATTACATATTTGTACCTGAAAATAAATAAAAACAAAGGTTATGCACCTTTTCCACATTTACTCAACAACCGTGACAAGTCAGAAACACCGTAATATCCAATAGTGCAGCCTAAGTGATCTTGTGCTATTTGTTTTTAATTAAAAACAATTTCCATTATCCAAAAAATCATTATGTTACAACTATTTTTTACATTAAAGACCAGACTCACTGCAAAGGCAAGTCTCATGTTAATGGTCTCACAACTTATTGTGGTGAAGTTACAGTAAAGTTAATGGCAAAATCTCAGTGTCACATTAGTTGCAACAAATAGTTTCCTTAGACAAAAACTCTACATTGAGGTTTTCACGGAAGGATTTTTCTACCAACATTGCTTTCCATGACTGATTGTCCCAATTCTTTCTTGTTCCTTATTTGTTCAAGAGAGCACATAGACCAACTTCAGCTAGTAATATTCTATTTGTGTATTGGGTTTTAAGTCCTCTATGTCTTGTTATGGAAAGTCGTTAGTAATATGCTATTTGTTTATTGGTTTTTAAGTCCCGTGTCTTGTTATGGAAAGTCGATAGTAATCTTCTATTTGTTTATTGGATTTTAAGTCTTCTATGTCTTGTTATGAAAATTCAGATAAATTACCTTGCTTACAACATAATGTTTTATTGGAGTTATAAGAGATGTCAAATGTCCAAAGACTAACATTTCAAATATGGAAGGAAATGCTGCTTCTTGCTTGTGGACACATGTTTGGCATGTCCTGTATTGGAAAGTGACTTCAACAATATTGGCAAGGTAAGAATATTCAAGTTCACCAATTGTTGATTTCCATGNGCTTCTCTTTTTCACAGAATTTCATCAAGGGTGATCTTGGGTTTTACTCATCAGATATAGTGTAACAACAACATGAATTATATGAGGGAAATTCAACGATGTAAAATAATGTATATGACATAAAATATTGGTTATGGTTATGGATGTATATAACATGAATTAATACTACTTCATATCAGTAACATAATGTATACAACATAAAATCTTAGTTATGGGTGAAATATGTACTTCTAATGCTTTTGGAAAATAAAATAACTGAAAGTCTGCTTTAAGATTATATGTTAAATCCATAGCATAAAGATAGCTACATGAGTAAGAACTTAGAAGTTTCAACCTGTAAGGAGCTTACATATTTGTACCTGAAAATAAATAAAAACAAAGGTTATGCACCTTTTCCACGTTTACTCAACAATCGTGACAAGTCAGAAACACCGTAATATCCAATAGTGCAACCTAAGTGATCTTGTGCTATTTTTTTAATTAAAAAAGATTTCCATTATCCAAAAAATCATTATGTTACAACTATGTTTTACAATAAAAAACAGACTCGTTGCAAAGGCAAGTCTCATGTTTATGGTCTCACAACTTATTGTGGTGAAGTTACAGTAAAGTTAATGGCAAAATCTCAGTGTCACATTAGTTGCAGCAAATAGTCTCCTTAGATGAAAACTCTGCAATGAGGTTTTCACAGAAGGATTTTTCTACCAACATTGTTTTCCATGACTGATTGTCCCAATTCTTTCTTGTTCCTTATTTGTTCAAGAGAGCACATAGACCAACTTTAGCTAGTAATATTCTATTTGTTTATTGGGTTTTAAGTCCTCTATGTCTTGTTATGGAAAGTTGTTAGTAATATTCTATTTTTTTATTGGTTTTTAAGTCCCGTGTCTTGTTATGGAAAGTCGTTAGTAATCTTCTATTTGTTTATTGGGTTTTAAGTCCTCTATGTCTTATTATGAAAAGTCAGATAAATTACCTTGCTTACAACATAATGTTTTATTGGAGTTATAAGAGATGTCAAATGTCCAAAGACTAACATTTCAAATATGGAAGGAAATGCAGCTTCTTGCTTGTGGACACATGTTTGTCATGTCCTGTATTGGAAAGTGACTTCGACAATATTGGCAAGGTAAGAATATTCAAGTTCACCAATTGTTGATTTCCATGGTGTGATGTTAAATGGACTAGTAAGACTATTAAGTTCTTAAAAAAATTAATTATTCTTCTATTGTTTTTGTTGCAATCAAATCTTGGAAAATTATAATTTTGTATATGCAATCAAATCTTGGAAAATTATAATTTTGTATATGCAATCAAATCTTGGAAAATTATAATTTTGTATATGCAAACATTGCACATTGTTCACAATGAAATAAAAAGGCGGAGTTGGTTGACATTAGATTTATTTATGTATGAGTTATAGCTCTCAATGGGAGACAATATTGATAGAACATTTTTTTTTTACCCAAAAAAAAAAAAAAAAAATGAGTTATAGCGCTCAATGGGGGACAATATTGATAGAACATTTTTTTTACCAAAAAAAAAAACCTATCTTCTACTGAGTAAATGGAACGTACAATCCTTAAATGCTTAAGAGAAATACACAAAAAGTAGTAGAGTCTTACTCCTTATTATGATGAAGGCCAACTAGTGGCTTGAGAAAAGACAAATCATAGAGTTCAAAAAATGTAGACTACAATCCATGACAATCCCTTACAAAAAACCTTTGCATGGGTAATGAACTACGAAAAGACTAAACCGACAAGTGAAATTACAAATAAAAAAGTATTCCATCTCTTTTGGAGAGTAAATCTCCTTTAAAGAATTCTTCCAAAACAAATTGAATTTCAGGAAGAAGTGTAATATCTTTGGAAAGAGCATTGACACCAGTATTTAAATCCCTTTGAATATGAGTAAAGCTAATATGATTAAATAGGACAATGATCTCAAGATTTATGATTAAATATAAATGTTGATTTAATTATTTCATAAGAGTTGTCATATCAGTCTAATTAATGTCTTCAATATTGCCAGGAATGGCATGTACTATACTACATGGAAAAAAAGAACATGATTAGATCATGGAAAGAACTTGTCACTTTCCACCCATTTCAGAGAATCTGAATTATCTGTATCATCTGTTGAAGCGCTCAGGGTTGTGTTGTGCTTGATATTGTGCCTAGAGCATTGCAAACGCAAAATATTTATCTTTTTATTGATTTAGGGGTTGAGTAGCCAGCACTAAATCAAGTTTAATAATTTCATTTGGAGCAAACGAGGCTATATGTCTATTTCCTTAATACCCTAATTCTTTATAATCCATTTTACATTTACTACATCAATTTTTATTTTTTTTAAATAAATAAAAATAAACTACATCATCGTGTTATAGAGGAACAACCAAACATCATGTTGCTACAAGAAACAAAATGTGAAACGGAGGAAATGGATCGAGTTCTCTGTTACTGTTGGAATCTAGGGAAAGGTATTTACACTGATGCAATAGGATCGGTCAGAGGCCTAGCAATTCTCTAGAACCTGATTTCAGTGATCATGGAAAATTTCTTCACCACCAAGTGGTCCATCTCAGTGACCTATCGGCTTATTGATTCCAACAAGCCTAGATACCTCACAAATATTTACAGACCATCCACACCACAAGACAAAAATGCCTTCATCAGAAACCTGGAATGAATTTCCACCCTTACCTCAGGTAGTTGATGGGTTCTTAGAGACGATTTCAATATGATCTACAATCTGGATGAGAAAAGAGGCGGAGTCAGTGAATTTTCAAGCCCCAATCGACAAGTTAGGCCTCATTGATATGGAAACACTAAATGGACTCTATACTTGGACAAACCGAAGATCAGGATCCCAACTAGTAGCTTGGCACCTGGATCACTTCCTTATCTCAGACTCCCTCTTAATGGAGGGAAAATAAATGGAAGGTCGCATCCTTGACGCCCCGGGCTAAGATCACTGGCCCATCCAACTGTGGCTAGACATTCCAGCCTCTCCAGGTCACAAACCCTTCATATTAGAGAGGTTTTGGCTTAACCACTTGGATTTTCAATGAAATTCCCACACTTGGTGGAGGGAGTCGTCTATTCTACATGGCTCCAAGATGTACAGATTCCAACAGAAACTCAAAAAATTCAAGTAGCGTCTCAAAATATGGAACAAACAAACCTTCATAAATATCTTCTCATCCCAACAACAATTGAATGAACAAATGAGGATCCTCTAGATCCAAATAAGAGATCAGGGCATCACTAAGGAGCTTAGGATGCATGAAGCAATGATAAGTAAAAAATTGGAGGAAAGAAGAGTCCAAGAGGAGATCCTATGGAGACAAAAATCTCAAGTCTAATGGCTAAAGGAGGGCGATAGAAATACCAAATTCTTCCACACGTATAACCTTCATCGCAGACATGTCAACTGTATCTTACATTTGGTCAGATAAGAAGGGAACATCCTCCACTCTCATGAGGACCTAGAATCAGAGCTAGTTTCCTACTAACAAGATCTCTTGTCCGAGCCTCTAGGGGATAGATCTCAAGCCATATCTCAAATCACTCAACATATACTTTCCATAATCGTGGTTGAGTAGAATGAAGCACGGATAAGGCCTATGACAATTGAGGAAGTGGATCTGGCACTTCATGACACTCTAGTAGGAAAAGCTCCGGGGATGGATGACTTCACTTCAGACTTTTTCCACCACTGTTGGCCAATGGTAAGGGAGGAGATGTGGGAGATCATTGAAGACTCTAGGGCTTTGGGTCAAGTCCTTTCGACCCTCAATGCCACCTTCCTCACCCTCATTCCCAAAGAAGAGAAAATCAATCACCCAAAATAGTTCAGGCCAATATCTCTCTGCAATACAATCTACAAGCTACTAACAAAGGTGATAGCTCGGTGCTTAAAACATATCATCTCCTTCATTATTTCAACCGAACAGTCAGGATATGTGGAAGGAAGGAAAATCTTGGACAATGTTATTCTGGTGCATGAAGTCATCCATTCTCTTCACAAAACCTGAACTCCAGGTATGATGTTACAACTAGATCTATCCAAATCTTTTGGTAAACTAAGCTATGATTATATGAAGACTGTTCTCTTGGCCTTTGGTTTTGAATCCTCCTGGGTTGACTAGATTTTAAATCTCAACTCCTCTACCTTCTTTTCTATCCTCATCAACGAGGTCCCCTCTCACTGTTTTTCATCCACCTGTGGGATTAGGCAAGGGGATCCCCTGTCTCCTTTCCTCTTTATAATCATGGTGGAAGGTCTAAGCTGCTCTATTCAAGCTTCAATAGTAGACCATACCTTGGCTAGATTACCCTTGCATGACATCGATCCTCCAGTCTCTCATAGTCAATTTGTTGATGATACCTTAATGATGGGATCCCCTTTGTTCCAAGAGGCCCAAAAAGTCCTCTCTACCATTCAAACCTTTTGTAACGGATCAGGAATGAATATTAACAAGGACAAATCCCATATCTTCTTCTTTAATACCCCAATGTCAATCCAACTCCACATTACAATAATAATGGTCATACAGAAGCATACAACGCTCAATAAGAGTCAATTAGGAAGTATTTATCATGCTTTGTAAACTCATAAACTCGTATATAATTCTGAGCCACATGAGAGGCGTGATAGCCATGATTAGAGAAATAATGAGAGCAGTGAGCACTAGGAAGCTAGTGTATTTTTGTTAATAGGAAATACGTCAGCAAGACGAATAGTGGTAGACGGTTCCTCAGTAGCAATGAGAAATATAAGGCCGTCAATCCAAATTATGACTTTCATTTCCTCCTTTCTACTTTGTGGAAATAACATATTTGAGGCATATTCACTAAAGGGAGAACCCTTATTTGTTGACTAAGGTTGGTTTTCATTGATGTCAACCCTTGAAGAAATTCTGGTAGCAAAAAGGTTTGGGTAATGGACCCAAGTTTGTTTGATGAAAAGATGACTCATTATTGTCTTTTCATGCTTGATAAGAAGGGAAAATGGATGAACTCCAAAGTGGTCCCCTTATGGTGAAGCCCTCACGGGAAGATGCTTTGTGGATTGAGTTATCCTAGAAGTATGGTTAGATAACCCATTATTAATTATGGAATAATGAGATTAAGGTTAGTGAATTTGTCAGTGAAACTATCCAAGATGGATAGTTCTTGTCATGCCATTTTTGGTGGTATGTGGAACGTCACATAACTCCTCACGGTTAGAGAGTTATGGCCATGTGAAGTTGGAGGACCCTCATGAGTCATATAGAAGCCCCTAAAAGTCAAA
>JZKD02S1789266.1:644321-660110 GCA_000966675.3 Picea glauca | reverse complement strand
AGGATCTACTAGTAATCCTTGTTTACACATTATATGTCCCAAAAATAAGGTCTCCCAAAAATTCATTTCTTGATGTTTAATGATATCTAACATTGCCTGCATCTTTCTAACATTAGCCTTATCAGTTCTACATGACCTTTTAACAGAATATATACAGTCTAGTCATCCAGATATACTTCTAGAAAATGATGTATGAATTCCTTAAAAACAACTAGGACTACTCTTGAAAAAATGGCTAGTGCATTCTATAGAAAACTTAGTCTTATACCTATCCTCTAGAGCTATTTTGATCTTATGGTATCCTAAGAATCCATCTGTAAATGAATATGCTTCTTGGCCTCCCACATTCTCTAAGAACTCATCTGTGAAAGGGTTAGCAAAAGGGTCATGTAAGAAAGAATCATTAAGTTTCCTCAAATCTACACAAATCGTTATCCCCCAGTGATTCTTTTCTTAGACTACCATAGGACTTATCCATTCATATTCCTCTATTGGCTATATGATACCAACTTCCAACATTCTTTCAATTCTTCTTTCATTTTCTATTTACATACTAGATTCAGTCTATAAGGTCTCTGCCTGATAGGTCTATCCTTGGTTTTGAGAGGTGTTTTCATCTCTCCTATCTCTCCTTCTATGCCTTTCATCTCTATAAAGGTCATTGGGAACATGTCATTGTATTCATGTAGTAACTCTATTATTCTTTCTACTATTTGTTCATCCCAATAGTCTCCAATACTTGACATTTTAGGACTGTCAGTTGTCCCAATGTTCACTTTCTTCACTTTCATTCGTGCAACAAATACTTTTGACTCCAGAGATGGAACTTCCTCCTCTCTTTCTCCTTCAATTTATATAATCTATATGCTGTGTTGGTCATATTCATCTGGTTCTTCCTCTTCAACATGATAGCATGAAAGTAGTTCTTTAACTATATGTCTATTATGTTGTTTATATTCTGTCATAATTCCAACCTCTGGTTCATCAATAAATATCATACCTCTTATCTTCTTCAGCACTGGATCAATGTTGGGTTTCTCATGTTCAAATGAGAAAGTTACTAGAAAGTTTTGTTGTAATGTTTTCCATTCTATAGTGCCTCTTTGCATCTCTTGGTCTACATACCAGTTCTCTAGGATTCCTTCCAATGTATGGATGAAGTGATTGTTAAGGAAAATATATGAATTATCTTACTCAAGCATTTTCAAATCTTTCCTGGCTAGGACAAGATAGTCGAGAATGTCACCCTATGTTTTATAGCCTCAAAAATATTTTCCCAATCCACAAGTATTAATTACAAGGGTTTATGATGGTTTATTAATGAAAAGAATGTTGCAAAATAACATGAAATTTTTATATAAGTTTCTGAAAAATATATAGATTACAAAAAGTAAATATGGAGATCAAAAGAAAAAGTAACCAAGTCACAAATACACACAAATGAGACAGATAACAATCTGCTTTATTTCATTCCAAGATATCAAAAGTATTTTTCTCTTTACAAAACCCCTGTGAGGGCAAGGACCAAAGTCTAATCTAGAGATCCTTGATGAAGACCATACAAAAGGAATCTGAAAAGAAGTAAAAAATGAAATTTATAATCTGGATCAGCTTGCCATAGACTGTTGCCAATTTGACTCTACAAAATATCTTTTATCAGATATGAAACTCAATCCATAAACATATAAGAATACACAGACTATCAAGGATGGATCAACAGCTCTAAAATAAGCATTTGAATGATTTGGTTCAATTTTGAACCTTGCTGTCTAAAATAGGACCCTTCTATCAAAAAGAGAATTAGGCTTTGACTAAACTCAAGAATTAATGAAAATTGAACTATCTCATGAAATCAAAAGAGAAAACATTAGTATTTCTTTCTCCTTCTATATCCTCTTGTTTATTCTTCTCATTTAGCTTGTATGCCTTCCAAATCAGTGGAAGTAGTTCAACTACTTTCTTTAGTTAAGTTAGTTTGATTTAACTAATTTAGTTTAGGATAAATAATAATAATAATAATAGTTAAGGGTCTTTAATTAATAATAACTAGGTAGGTGCACCCGGATGGGGTGATGGGGCCAGACACCTAGCACATAGAGGGTACAAGGGGAGGCCATCACTGCACGGAGCCATGTGCTTGGCTCGTGCCCACTGCTGCCATTACCCCCATGCATTAATTTTCTTTAAACATCGATGGCAGGGGCATTTAATCGGGCTCCCTCGACCACCTTTTCACAAAGAGAAATGCCGAGAATGGTTTGTGTTTTCGCCCGGCAGTCTGGGACTGGTTCTACTGGTTTTCTAATGGTGTTTTTATCCCTTCGGTCGCTCCCCACCCTCAGCCTTGGCTCTACAGACCTCCCCCACCCGTCAGGCATCACCATGCCGCGCCAGTGACTTCGCCCACACAGAGGCTTTCCCTGGCATCCCCGGAGGCCTCACGTGTCTACTTCACCCTCTAGTTCATCTCCATGGGTCGACCACCCATACTCCCACCACCTTCGACTGCCTGGCCATCATCGACACCAGATTGAACCCTCCTCGGTGCCACCCTTCTTGGAGGGCCCCTTCCTCCTCCAAGCACTCCTCTCCTCCTCTGGCGCCGGTGGTGGCTCCTGCTAAATCACCCACTGGGCTGCCTGTCCATGGTCGACCAAGCTACAGAAGGAAGTCGCAGTCAGCCAACCAGTCGCACAAAAGTCTCACCATCTTGTATGATTTGGTTTTCGAACTCCGTCAAGGAGTGGAGGACCTGTAGTTTCGTGTACAACAGATGGAAGGGCGGTTGTCAATTCTCCTTCACTCCTCTCAAACCACCATGATGCCTCTCTAGCAAAGTCTGACAAAGCATATCTTACTGCCAGTGATCACAAGAGCAGCCATCAGCAGGAAGTTGCAGAGGACAACAAGGCGCCTGGTTGGAAGGAGTTCGAGCCAGCATTTATGGACACCGAAAGGAAGGAGCACATACCGGCGAGCAATGCAGAAGCTGTTAAGGGAACGGTTCACCCGGAGGTCAAGGAGATGATAGGCATCGGTCTGCAGGTGTATACCCCGACGACAGGTGCTGAGATGACAGCTCATAAGGACAAGTTCACTGAGGCCAATGACATGCAGTGGGAAACCAGCGGGACACCTATCACCGAGGAGCCATGGCTAGGCCTTCTGCTGGAGTATGTGCCAGATTATACACCACTTGTATGACCCCTCTAGGGGGATGCTTATTGTTTTAAATTTTACTCTAGTTGTCTGTTTATGCTAGGACTGATAGAAGCTCTGATACTCGAATTACCCGGTTGGCTGAACTGGTTTCTCCTTCTGGAGCAGTTCAGTAATTACAACTGGTTGACTTCATTTTTTTGTACTCTTGGTTTGGTTCCTGGAAGGCTTTAATATATAAAATACTTACTTACAAAAAAAAAATATTAATAACTAGGTAGGTGGGACCCCTTGTGACTCCCTTCTTTTATTATTTTCAAATTATAAAATAAAATGCAAATGAATAATCTTTCAACACATGCCACCCTTGTAACTCCCTTAGATACCTTCAAAATTGAATCTTTAAATATTAGAAATAATTTAAATCATATTAAAAATATATATAAATATCCACATAATCCATATTATCCAAAAAAGACCTTGTTGTCCAAACTTTCTGCATACCAATGTCTTCATCAACTCTATCATAAAAAATCATAAATTAAAATCCATACTTTCCACTCAAAGAGGCAATCTTTATTTTATCATTGTTGCCCCCTTTTGATTTTTTAGAAGTAACTTGATGTTGGTTTGAACCTTGAGTTTGTATTTCACTAATTACATGAGAACAATCATCCTTCATATGCATGTGGGAGGAAACAGATTTTGAAGAGTCATTTGAAGGAGAGGAAGGGGAGGTGTCAAATTTTCCTTTATCTTTTACATAGGGACATCCGTTTTAATCCTTTTACTAGCATGTGAGGATTGAACCGGTGAATGCACAGGGGAAATCTGAACATTAGAATTTATAGGTGGTGGAAGAGGTAATGACAAATTGGGCCAGCCACGATGGTGAGAGATAGCCGGATTGACAATATATTGTCATCCATCATTTACAGGTACTTCTAGTTGCATGGACACATGAGGAGTCATAAGAATACTGAGGATGTTCTGAGTCTGGAAGGGAGGTCCCTCTAGTCAAGGTTGTACTATTCCTTTTCTGATCCAGTTAAAGAACCCAATCTAGAACAACTGGTTCAATTCCTGGGGATCAACATGAAAATGAATAGAGAATCTAGGCCTTCTAGGCCCTATTTTCTAGTTTCCTCTTCCTCTATTATTTATGCCATGGTTTCCCCTACTGAAGAAACTCATCCTATATCATCAATTCATCAGTAACTAATCCCTTAATAAATTATACATGACATTTTGCTTGCATGAATAAAAAATTGGCTCAGAAATTGACATGAGATACATGCAAATCCATCCATAAAAAACCATTTAATAATCACCAAGTGAGCAGGGGGTGAAAGGGTTCATGTGACATATGAAGGGAGTGTAATGAGCGAAAGGTGGTATAATGAGAGGGGATAATTACACAAATATTTCTCATCAATTAATTAAATAATTTGACTGTGTAAAATATACCAAAATATCAGTTGCCAACCATTGTTGTGTCATATATTTTGTTTCTATTACACATACCTTTTTAATTTATTTTACAAAACAAGGATGCCAAAATGATATTGGGATTATGAGGGGGATATAATGAGCGAAAAGTGGTAGCATGACAAGGACATAATATGGATATTGTTCATTTAAAAATAAATCAAATCAAACAATCAAACATATCTTTGTTCAAACCTCCATAATTCTATCAATATTCGCTTTTCAAACCACTATCTAAACTGTCACTTCTTTTACATATTGCTTGCTGGCTTTAAAAAAAAACAATTCATATGCCAAAAAATACTAAATTACAGTAGCCTTTTCATATATATAATATTTATATAGCAGTCCTATAAACAATATTGCAATCAATATGGTGAACATAATAACCTTTTGATCCATGACCATCTATAACTCCAATGCTAAATATCTTTTTTCTTTTAAAACCAACAGAAAACGCACAATGATTCCGACCATTTATATCCAATATTTATTCTTTAAAATCACATAAGAATATGCACAGTATTAACCACCATTTGTCCATTATTCAAAAACTATTTGACATAATCAATTGGGCATTAAAACTCTTAATCGGACCCCAATCCTTTCACACATAGATCTCCTTTAAATATAATCAACATAAGAATAGATGAGAATAACATTCAACAAATAACATGCAACTCTTGAGCCCAATATTCACATAAATTACCATGTACATACTTCCTTTTTAAAAATTGCCCAACGAGAAACAGAGACAAATCATGCCCAATCCACCAAGCACACACAGGTGTCTCTTTTACCCTTGACTAGATTGAAACGATATCAAGATCATAATTAGGGTTTAAAAACAACGAACAAAGAGTAATAATAGATGGATCAATCAAAGGAATAGGTCTTCGAAAAACATAGACATCTCGTGCCTTTTATAATTTACTACAGACATATAACAAGTAAACACAATCTCGACTATGAGGGTTACCAAATGACAGTTAGACACCTCCAATAGATAATGACAAGAAGCGAACCCTTAAAAAACATAGTAAAATGATTGTCCAAGAAAAACTTGTGCCCAAACGAAAGCATATATAATATTTCCATTTAACTTTTGGGTGCTGTCAAGCCCAAATGTGGAATTCTGCAAGAAACAATGTCAATGAGAGAAATGCTATGATAGCTAATATCTCGGGGTCTTGCCAAGACAAGGAAAAAAATATTAAACTTTCAACAATTCACATGGCAACGTGAAGTATCGAAAAATATCAAAACCACAGAGACGAAAATGGAGTGGAAAATGTTAAACAAAGAGACTGGTTGTAACACCCATGCGCAAAGATCAGATCTTGTCAAACATAATAATAAATTTCCACAGAGAACCTGACTCAAAACCTAATCCAAACGAACATGCTTCACTATCATTTTACCAATAAATTAATACAAATATTATCCACAACAAGGAGAGCACAAACATTCCTTCTTTTAAAAAAACCAACAATCCAGAATAATCACCAGAAGAACCCACAGATACAACACCAATACATAGTTCAAAAATCCCATAAAAGCTTATTAAAAACATAGTTCATGGATGGAAGAGTAAGGAACCCATACCTGGAAAGCCTACGCGATGAAAAATCTAGATTGTATGCCTCCTTCAAAATCGAGCAATGCAGAGCATCAACAACCACTAGAGCCAAAAACCAAAATGCAAGTATGACTAGGGTGACTGGCTCGAGGGTTGTTTGAGTGACGTGCAATAAATGCACGTCACTTCTCCCTTCGACCTCATTCAATTCAATGTACGAGCCAACCAATTCAACATAGCACTAAGCATTTAATCAACCACATAACCATTTCCATATCCATTTTTTCATAGTGCACCACCTTTGGTAATATCAAAATCTTTTAAAAATAACCATGTGCTATAACATTACCCCATGTGCATTCGACTTATAACATTAAAAAAGGTGCTTAAATATAGAAACAAGGGTTTGTACACCCCTTTTATGACAATAATACCACATTAGATCTTGTGTATAGTCCTTTTATTTAAAAGTGCCCCAATATTATCCATTTTATCAAGATCATATTTAAACCAATTAATCCATGTTAAATCGAATATCAAAACAAAACTAATAATGATCCTTTCATCCATAGGGAAGCCTTAATATAATTTGTGAGTGGTTATCAAAACTATCATTTCTATGTATCAATCAACCAATCACCTTATGTCACCACAACATTTTAACCATGATTCGAAATATAAAATTGTAGAAGACTGTGCTAGTACCATCACAATGGGAAAAAAATATAAGTGTAGTATATCCACCATATCATTACATGTCTACAAGGGGGTCCCACCTACTAGTTTATTATTAATATAAATAGTTAATAGAGCTTGGAAATAATTTGTGAGCATAGTATTCATCATTGCATTTTTAAGCGTCAACAATGATGAGGCCATTCTTCTAGTGGTTCCATCCTCCATTGTTTTATGCACCTCTCCAAGTGTTTTGTTGGTAATCCTTGCTCATCATACCTCTGCATTTTATTTCTCCCATGTTAGGTGTTGAATCTAATGCACAATAATCATTTAAATTGGTACCAATCCTTAATTATTTCTTTGTGTGCACCCCACCATCTTGCAAGTGTGGCCTTGAGTGCAATGTGTATGGATAAGAGTCTCTAATTTTCTAACACATCTTCCTCATATTTGGTCAGAAATTCCTCTAATTCATTTACCCCATGAAAACTGGGAGGTTCTCTTATCTTTGTACCGACCCATATTACCTCGTGGTCTATTCTTATGCACCTTCTTGTGGAAACTTCATGTAATAACTATTTCCAATTCTCCAACCCTGTATCTGAGTCAAAAACACATGATGTGATGCTTCTCCAGCTGAGTACCCCATCTGCAGTTCGGTTGACATAATATTCTTCACGCGCGGTGGTTCTGTACAATTGGTTTATTTCTTCCAAATCCAAACAAGTGGGTTCTACAAAACTTTCTCCTTCTGAAGGATCTAATGGTGCAATTAATCTATATTCACCTGATTCAAACATCATTTTCCTTGTCTTCAAGTTGATTATGGTATGTTTATCAAATTCCCAATCTAGTCCAATAAATTTTGGATAAAGTGTTGTGCCATCTACTATCTCTATTACTTAGAAATATTCCATAGTGCAAACTCCATCCAAATCTACTATCACACCTTTACACCTTCCAATTGGTAAAACTCCATGTTGATTTTCTAGATTCAAGTGGACAAGTGAATATCCTAATGTCAGTTCTCCCATACACTGCCATGTCTTAGGTAAAAAATTTACTTCAAAGCCTAAGTCGAGTATAATATCCCCCATATTGAAATCCCCAATATTATAATTGAGTCTGAATTCCCTTCTTTTCCTTGTTCTTGTATAGAGGTGATTGACTGTTTTCTACTCTAATTTCCCTTCTACCTCTGTGTTACATATTTCTAGCAGGTTTTGTAATATTTTGACAGATGATGGGTCCTTTAATAGCTTAACACATGATTTCAGAATTTTTTTATGTTACTTACTTTCTCTAAAGGTTGTGCTTCACTAGTGTGGTCCATTTAGGAAGGAATTTCATACATTGGTATTTTTTTATTATGCTTTGCGGCAGATTTCGACGCAAAAATTTTCTTGAGAAAATCCTAACTTTCCTCCTTGAAGTTTCCTTTTCTTTCCNGGTGAATGCACAGGGGAAATCTGAACATTAGAATTTATAGGTGGTGGAAGAGGTAATGACAAATTGGGCCAGCCACGATGGTGAGAGATAGCCGGATTGACAATATATTGTCATCCATCATTTACAGGTACTTCTAGTTGCATGGACACATGAGGAGTCATAAGAATACTGAGGATGTTCTGAGTCTGGAAGGGAGGTCCCTCTAGTCAAGGTTGTACTATTCCTTTTCTGATCCAGTTAAAGAACCCAATCTAGAACAACTGGTTCAATTCCTGGGGATCAACATGAAAATGAATAGAGAATCTAGGCCTTCTAGGCCCTATTTTCTAGTTTCCTCTTCCTCTATTATTTATGCCATGGTTTCCCCTACTGAAGAAACTCATCCTATATCATCAATTCATCAGTAACTAATCCCTTAATAAATTATACATGACATTTTGCTTGCATGAATAAAAAATTGGCTCAGAAATTGACATGAGATACATGCAAATCCATCCATAAAAAACCATTTAATAATCACCAAGTGAGCAGGGGGTGAAAGGGTTCATGTGACATATGAAGGGAGTGTAATGAGCGAAAGGTGGTATAATGAGAGGGGATAATTACACAAATATTTCTCATCAATTAATTAAATAATTTGACTGTGTAAAATATACCAAAATATCAGTTGCCAACCATTGTTGTGTCATATATTTTGTTTCTATTACACATACCTTTTTAATTTATTTTACAAAACAAGGATGCCAAAATGATATTGGGATTATGAGGGGGATATAATGAGCGAAAAGTGGTAGCATGACAAGGACATAATATGGATATTGTTCATTTAAAAATAAATCAAATCAAACAATCAAACATATCTTTGTTCAAACCTCCATAATTCTATCAATATTCGCTTTTCAAACCACTATCTAAACTGTCACTTCTTTTACATATTGCTTGCTGGCTTTAAAAAAAAACAATTCATATGCCAAAAAATACTAAATTACAGTAGCCTTTTCATATATATAATATTTATATAGCAGTCCTATAAACAATATTGCAATCAATATGGTGAACATAATAACCTTTTGATCCATGACCATCTATAACTCCAATGCTAAATATCTTTTTTCTTTTAAAACCAACAGAAAACGCACAATGATTCCGACCATTTATATCCAATATTTATTCTTTAAAATCACATAAGAATATGCACAGTATTAACCACCATTTGTCCATTATTCAAAAACTATTTGACATAATCAATTGGGCATTAAAACTCTTAATCGGACCCCAATCCTTTCACACATAGATCTCCTTTAAATATAATCAACATAAAAATTGATGAGAATAACATTCAACAAATAACATGCAACTCTTGAGCCCAATATTCACATAAATTGCCATGTACATACTTCCTTTTTAAAAATTGCCCAACGAGAAACAGAGACAAATCATGCCCAATCCACCAAGCACACACAGGTGTCTCTTTTACCCTTGACTGGATTGAAACGATATCAAGATCGTAATTAGGGTTTAAAAACAATGAACAAAGAGTAATAACAGATGGATCAATCAAAGGAATAGGTCTTCGAAAAACATAGACATCTCTTGCCTTTTATAATTTACTATAGACATATAACAAGTAAACATAATCTCGACTATGAGGGTTACCAAATGACAGTTATCCACCTCCAATAGATAATGACAAGAAGCGAACCCTTAAACAACACAGTAAAATGAGTGTCCAAGAAAAACCTGTGCCCAACCGAAAGCATATATAATATTTCCATTTAACTTTTGGGTGATGTCAAACCCAAATGTGGAATTTTGCAAGAAACAATGTCAATGAGAGAAATTCTATAATAGCTAATATCTCGGGGTCTTGCCAAGACAAGGAAAAAAATATTAAACTTTCAACAATTCACATGGCAACCTAGAGTATCGAAAAATATCAAAACCACAGAGACGAAAATGGAGTGGAAAATGTTAAACAAAGAGACTGGTTGTAACACCCATGCACAAAGATCAGATCTTGTCAAACATAATAATAAATTTCCACAGAGAACCTGACTCAAAACCTAATCCGAACGAACATGCTTCACTATCATTTTACCAATAAATTAATACAAATATTATCCACAACAAGGAGAGCACAACCATTCCTTCTTTTTAAAAAACCAACAATCCAGAATAATCACCAGAAGAACCCACAGATACAACACCAATACATAGTTCAAAAATCCCATAAAAGCTTATTAAAAACATAGTTCATGGATGGAAGAGTAAGGAACCCATACCTGGAAAGCCTACGCGATGAAAAATCTAGATTGTATGCCTCCTTCAAAACCGAGCAATGCAGAGCATCAACAACCACTAGAGCCAAAAACCAAAATGCAAGTATGACTAGGGTGACTGGCTCGCTGGTTGTTTGAGTGACGTGCAATAAATGCACGTCACTTCTCCCTTCGACCTCATTCAATTCAATGTATGAGCCAACCAATTCAACATAGCAATAAGCATTTAATCAACCACATAACCATTTCCATATCCATTTTTTCATAGTCCACCACCTTTGGTAATATCAAAATCTTTTAAAAATAACCATGTGCTATAACATTACCCCATGTGCATTCGACTTATAACATTAAACAAGGTGCTTAAATATAGAAACAAGGGTTTTTACACCCCTTTTATGACAATAATACCACATTAGAGCTTGTGTATAGTCCTTTTATTTAAAAGTGCCCCAATATTATCCATTTTATCAAGATCATATTTAAACCAATTAATCCATGTTAAATCGAATATCAAAACAAAACTGATAATGATCCTTTCATCCATAGGGAAGCCTTAATATAATTTGTGAGTGGTTATCAAAACTATCATTTCTATGTATCAATCAACCAATCACCTTATGTCACCACAACATTTTAACCATGATTCGAAATATAAAATTGTAGAAGACTGTGATAGTACCATCACAATGGAAAAAAAATATAAGTGTAGTATATCCATCATATCATTACATGTCTACAAGGGGGTCCCACCTACTAGTTTATTATTAATATAAATAGTTAATAGAGCTTGGAAATAATTTGCGAGCATAGTATTCATCATTGCATTTTTAAGCGTCAACAATGATGAGGCCATTCTTCTAGTGGTTCCATCCTCCATTGTTTTATGCACCTCTCCAAGCGTTTTGTTGGTAATCCTTGCTCATCATACCTCTGCATTTTATTTCTCCCATGTTAGGTGTTGAATCTAATGCACAGTAATCATTTACATTGGTACCAATCCTTAATTATTTCTTTGTGTGCACCCCACCATCTTGCAAGTGTGGCCTTGAGTGCAATGTGTATGGATAAGAGTCTCTAATTTTCTAACACATCTTCCTCATATTTGGTCAGAAATTCCTCTAATTCATTTACCCCATGAAAACTGGGAGGTTCTCTTATCTTTGTACCGACCCATATTACCTCGTGGTCTATTCTTATGCACCTTCTTGTGGAAACTTCATGTAATAACTATTTCCAATTCTCCAACCCTGTATCTGAGTCAAAAACACATGATGTGATGCTTCTCCAGCTGAGTACCCCATCTGCAGTTCGGTTGACATAATATTCTTCACGCGCGGTGGTTCTGTACAATTGGTTTATTTCTTCCAAATCCAAACAAGTGGGTTCTACAAAACTTTCTCCTTCTGAAGGATCTAATGGTGCAATTAATCTATATTCACCTGATTCAAACATCATTTTCCTTGTCTTCAAGTTGATTATGGTATGTTTATCAAATTCCCAATCTAGTCCAATAAATTTTGGATAAAGTGTTGTGCCATCTACTATCTCTATTACTTAGAAATATTCCATAGTGCAAACTCCATCCAAATCTACTATCACACCTTTACACCTTCCAATTGGTAAAACTCCATGTTGATTTTCTAGATTCAAGTGGACAAGTGAATATCCTAATGTCAGTTCTCCCATACACTGCCATGTCTTAGGTAAAAAATTTACTTCAAAGCCTAAGTCGAGTATAATATCCCCCATATTGAAATCCCCAATATTATAATTGAGTCTGAATTCCCTTCTTTTCCTTGTTCTTGTATAGAGGTGATTGACTGTTTTCTACTCTAATTTCCCTTCTACCTCTGTGTTACATATTTCTAGCAGGTTTTGTAATATTTTGACAGATGATGGGTCCTTTAATAGCTTAACACATGATTTCAGAATTTTTTTATGTTACTTACTTTCTCTAAAGGTTGTGCTTCACTAGTGTGGTCCATTTAGGAAGGAATTTCATACATTGGTATTTTTTTATTATGCTTTGCGGCAGATTTCGACGCAAAAATTTTCTTGAGAAAATCCTAACTTTCCTCCTTGAAGTTTCCTTTTCTTTCCGTGCATCAAACTTCTTATGTGGTTTTGTATTCTTCTTCACCCATTGGTGTTGTATTGGATCTTGTCTTACTGCATCGACTCCTGTCTTGTCTCCTCCTCATGTGACTATATTGATGTTTCCTCCATCATCCCTGGCTTATGCAAAAATCTGTTGTACATTTTGGTTGTTCTGGTTCCTTTTTTCTTATATCTTTCCCAAGAGTGTTGTACAGTCTTATGTATTATGGTCTGTTGCGCGACAATACATGCATGCCGCAGGTGGAAGTGGACACTTCCTTGCATAATGTCTTGGTCGTTGACAGTTGTGGCACACTACTGGACCTCTACCTCATCCAAATCCTCCTCTACCTCTGTATCCAACCTGATCTCCTTGCGCTGCATTGTACTGAGCTACTTGGTTATACTGCACGAGGTTATATTGTGGCTGAGCATTGTTGTATTGTGGTTGCACAATGTTATACTGCTATTGCGCATTGTCATATGGAGGTGGTACCTGGTTTAAATGAGGTGTAGCATGTCCTATCATTATTTCTTCTTGAACCCTATAAGTATCTAAATTTCTTTCTCTCATCAGCTCGATCGTTCTACAATATTTATCATCACGACCTACTAACTTGCAAAAATTGCAGTATGAGATTTTGGGTACTGTCTTATACTTAAATTTGCATCATTGGAAAATGATATGGATGATTCCCATGCATTTTACAAATATTTCACCATGGTCCTCCTATTGGTAAAGGGTTTTTTATTATTGTTACCGTGTATTGCACGAAAGTTGGACATTCATTCTTATGGTGTCCTTTTGTCCTATATGTGGTACACCAAAAAAATTCTCTTTTCTCTTTGCCCTTATTCTAGTTAAGTTGAAATGTCAGGTTCCCCAGATCCTCCTTCAACTCCTCTATTGTTGGATCTATCTTCTTATACTGGCTCTCTTCTAGTTGTAAGGCTACCTGCAGAGCCTCTACTTGAGTTTGGAACTTTTGTTGTCTTAATGGGTATTTCAAATGTGGTAGCAGTGAGTTCATAAATAAGTGCATGTGTTGCATATTAGTAATTGCATGCTTCAACTTACCTTTCAAGCATTTAAATCTATGATCAATCTCCCAAACATACTCACCTGGTTTCTTCCTGATTTCAATCATTTCATTCATATACTGATCTTCTGAGATGGGCTTCTGAAATTCATTTATCAATAGTATTTTCACGTCTGCAATATTCCTTGTTGTTCTTGGAGGATTGTTTACATCTAGGCTCATATACCAGTCTAGTGTGTGGTCTCTTAGAATGATATCTAGCTGCACAAGTTTTTATTCTCATATGTGATTTTCTTCGCTTCCCATATCTTCTCACATATGAATAAGTGATTTTCAAGGTCCTATGATGCCTCTCCCCGAAATTATGGTAACCTGATCATAGGATCATGTTCTTCCATTCTGAACTGTGTTGAAATACTACCTCTANTTAGGAAGGAATTTCATACATTGGTATTTTTTTATTATGCTTTGCGGCAGATTTCGACGCAAAAATTTTCTTGAGAAAATCCTAACTTTCCTCCTTGAAGTTTCCTTTTCTTTCCATGCATCAAACTTCTTATGTGGTTTTGTATTCTTCTTCACCCATTGGTGTTGTATTGGATCTTGTCTTACTGCATCGACTCTTGTCTTGTATCCTCCTCGTGTGACTATATTGATGTTTCCTCCATCATCCCTGGCTTATGCAAAAATCTGTTGTACATTTTGGTTGTTCTGGTTCCTTTTTTCTTAGATCTTTCCCAAGAGTGTTGTACAGTCTTATGTATTATGGTCCGTTGCGCGACAATACATGCATGCCGCAGGTGGAAGTGGACACTTCCTTGCATAATGTCCTGGTCGTTGGCAGTTGTGGCACACTACTGGACCTCTACCTCATCCAAATCCTCCTCTACCACGTCCTCTACCTCTGTATCCAATCTGATCTCCTTGCGCTGCATTGTACTGAGGTACTTGGTTACACTGCACGAGGTTATATTGTGGCTGAGCATTGTTGTATTGTGGTTGCACAATGTTATACTGCGATTGCGCATTGTCATATGGAGTTGGTACCTGGTTGAAATGAGGTGTAGCATGTCCTATCATTATTTCTGCTTGAACCCTATAAGTATTTAAATTTCTTTCTCTCATCAGCTCGATCATTCTACAATATTTATCATCACGACCTACTAACTTGCAAAAATTGCAGTATGAGATTTTGGGTACTATCTTATACTTAAATTTGCATCATTGGAAAATGATATGGATGATTCCCATGCATTTTACAAATATTTCACCATGGTCCTCCTATTGGTAAAGGGTTTGTTATTCTTGTTGCCGTGTATTGCACAAAAGTTGGACATTCATTCTTATGGTGTCCTTTTGTCCTATATGTGGTACACCAAAAAACTTTTCTTTTCTCTTTGCCCTTATTCTAGTTAAGTTGAAATGCCAGATTCTCCAGATCCTCCTTCAACTCCTCTATTGTTGGATCTATCTTCTGATACTGGCTCTCTTCCAGTTGTAAGGCTACCTGCAGAGCCTCTGCTTGAGTTTGGAACTTTTGTTGTCTTAATGGGTATTTCAAATGTGGTAGAAGTGAGTTCATAAATAAGTGCATGTGTTGCATATTAGTAATTGCATGCTTCAACTTACCTTTCAAGCATTTAAATCTATGATCAATCTCCCAAACATACTCACCTGGTTTCTTCCTGATTTCAATCATTTCATTCATATACTGATCTTCTGAGATGGGCTTCTGAAATTCATTTATCAATAGTATTTTCACGTCTGCAATATTCCTTGTTGTTCTTGGAGGATTGTTTACATCTAGGCTCATATACCAGTCTAGTGTGTGGTCTCTTAGAATGATATCTAGCTGCACAAGTTTTTATTCTCATATGTGATTTTCTTCGCTTCCCATATCTTCTCACATATGAATAAGTGATTTTCAAGGTCCTATGATGCCTCTCCCCGAAATTATGGTAACCTGATCATAGGATCATGTTCTTCCATTCTGAACTGTGTTGAAATACTACCTCTA
>JZKD02S1789266.1:617446-634941 GCA_000966675.3 Picea glauca | reverse complement strand
ATTAATGATCATTTGGTTTATCATGGACCTATTTGTTTACATGGTTATAACTCCTTGACCTTAAACACACCACTGGTTACATATTTATCGAAACACCAAACATTTATGCATTTGACTATTGTTAATATGGTGTTGATTTATAAATCTTTGACACAACGGTTTGTTTGACACATTGATTTTTGAGTCAAATCATGGGTATACAATGGTTCATTTAACATGTTGATCGAATTTCTTTTGGATATGCACTGTTATGATTTGAATGTACCATTTCACCAAGGCACTGTTCCAAGTACACATCCCGATATGATGTTCTTGTGTGGCCTTGATTTACACCACTATCCTCGCACGCATAGCATTAATGCTCTACCCTTGCATTTCAAGTTGCCTTTGCATTGTGTTGGGGAAGCTTAGGGAAAATGGTTCTGTGTCTATCCTGTCAAACCCTATCGCCGATTACCCTGTTGATTTTGTGCTATTAGCTATGGCTCCTGTAGTGAGAATCGAACCCAACGGTGTCCAAACTTTGTTGTTGTTTGATAATGCCCGAGAGGACTTAGAGAGGAATGGTTGGTAGGTCTTTGTTGAGAAGTTTGAGGGTTTTAACCTGGCAGTTGCTCAACAATTTGTGCTAACGTTCAATGGTTGCAGAGCCAAAATTGGGGACGTCCAGCTGGAGTTAAACAAAGATTTCATTAGCTCAGCCACTGGTCTGCTAGCCGTGGGACAAAAATGGTTTAAAAACTCAAAGGTTGACGAAGTTCCCTGGTCATTGTTGTTTACCTCAAGGAATATTAAAAGTTGTAACAAAGGTATGCCCGTTACAGCTCTAAAACCTAGATGGCATGATTTGTTAGCTATTCTCAAGTAGTTCGTTACCTGTGAGGGTAGATACAGTTTGGTTTTCTTATACCACTTGCGGTTGCTCATGAGTTTTATCGATTTTCCCTTAAACATGCCATATTTTCTCCTTCGGAATTTATAAAAAATGGCTAAGTGTTTCAAAAGGGATAAAGCCGACTCCAACCTATTCCACCACTGTTTAATTAAAATTATTAAGGTTCATCAGTTGAAGTTAAATGGTGATTGTTGGGACGCTTTCCTGTTAAGGAATTGTTTTGCTAGTCCTGAAATAGGACAATTTGACAAATCTGTTGTTATAGAAACCCTTGTCGAGCCTGTCATTCCCCATCCTTTTCTCTTGCCCTCTGTTGAACCCTCGACCTACCCAAATACTACCCAACCCGACACCCTGCCTGATTCATATCCAAAAGATGGCGGTAATCCTATTAAAAAGTCTGCAAAGAAAAAGTGTAAAGGTAACAGTGATATCAATTACAAGGGTAAAGAGGCCGCATGCTGGGTTTCACGGTGTGCTCGTAATAAACCTAAAGAAAACACAGACCAAAAACCAATTTTGTTAAGTGAAGATTTTGATTCTGAAATCGAACGGTTTCTAACCGAAGAGTATCCATACTCAGACGGACTTTGCTCAATTAAGCCCTATGACTATGTGACGAACCTCCCACCATGTCTTAGAACCAACCTCGACTTCCCTGGGATCAAACTCGACAGAGAACCTACAGGTCAAATAAGAAGTCCCTCACCTGTGAATACACAGCCTGTTCTGCCACAGTGCAACGAATGTCAGTCGTGGCTCAACCGGTATTACAGAGACGTCCCTTTTCTCCAATCTCGGATCAATTCCTTAGAGGACCGAGTGAATGTGCTAACTAAGGAAAATGACAGATTGCAAAATGTAGCTCAAGATAATGATAAAAGACAGAAGACCACAGGCTTTGTTGTCTTTAAAAACATGGAGGCAACCACTGCCATTGTGAATTCGAAAACAGATTGATTAAAACAAATCCCTGAATCCGAGGTATGGTATTTTAAAAGTAATTTTAAGATGATTTTTTTTTTGTTTTGAATTAGCATACAAAGATTGTTTTCTCAAATTGCAGCTATTTCTGTTTTCATTGAATTGATAAAACACGATTCTCGGGAGGGTTCGAGTTCAAGGAAGCTTGGGAGGGACAACGTCCTTAGAATGCAAGCAGGATCCAAGGTTGTAGGCTTCACAAAGTTGAGACGAAGGCTGAGGCCTTTCAGACATTGAAAATATTCTAAGCCAAGAAGAAAGTGCATGCTCAGGGGAGAGCACAGCTTCCGTCGGATTATTCGAGAAGATCTAGACCGTGGATTTGTGTCCAGGCAGCGTAGGAAGGGTGCAGCGGAAGAATAGGTCTGAGCCATCAGATCTGGGTACATGGACCAATATCTGTCATATCTATGGAAATTTCCATGAGGTTTAAATCCTCATGTGAAGAGCAGAGAATCCGAAAAGTCCCTACAAAGTAGAGGTAACGAGATTTCGGACTTCGAAAATTTCGAGGTTCAGAGGAAGAAGGACCGAAGATTAGGACACACGGGTCCCAAAGTATTGAAGGTATATGAGTCATCCATATAAGAAGGACAGGTGTCGCAAGATCCTTTCATATCGGGGATTTGGACATTGGGAAGAAGAGAAGGGAGTCTTTTGGCTTCATTATTGGTGAAGTCTCGAAACGATCTGGACCATCCATCTATGGAGGAGACATGGAGGAGATCGTGGAGTCCACCGAGATTTCGGATACCAGGGATTCGAGAGAACAGAGGATAAGTGTCGTAGGGGTCACGAAGTTATGAAATGTGAAACCCCAAAAACTCTGAAAGAATAGGGAGAACACGTGGCAACAGAGCGAGGATATCGGTATTTCGGATACCGAGAAATAAAAAGAGAAGGGACTAGGAGAACCTTGCCTCAGGAAAACCTGAAATGCGGAAACCGGAAGTCGCTGAGGAAAAGAACGGGTTGCGAAGATCTAAGGTATTCGTGGTCATTTCGGAGTTCGAAACATTGGGAGTTCTGAGGACAAGAGAACCAAGACTTTGAGTGTTGGAAACTCTGAAAATGTGAAAGAAGGAGAGAAAACCCCGAAAGGGATTATGGTCATATGAGAAGTGTTCACATGGACTAAGATCTGGCCTAGGGGGCTAATTACTGTGAGCATCATTTCGACGTTTCGGTATTTCGGTGATCGGGAGATCGAGGAGTCAAGGACTCTCGACATCAGGACTCAACGAGTCCAGGGACCCGAAATTATGTTTTCAAGGAAAAGGTCCACGGACGTATACAGAGGCCATGGGGAGAGTTAAAGGACCTGTGGATCGAATATTGGAGATTCCAGTAAGGAATCAAAAGAGCCAATCTGGCTCGAAGGCATTAAAGAATGATCCTTAGACTAGGAGGTCGTGCAGTATCTGCTGAGGCAGGGGGTGTTGCGATAATGTCGCTCAAGTCTACCTCATTAATACTAATTCACTCAGACAAGAGGGCATTCTTCCCATCCCGATGGTACCCTCTTCAAGCAATCAAATGATTTATATTAATTGGAATCATTTGACAGAACCTCGTCTTCCTTCTTACGTTCCTTTCCAAATCACCGTGCAGATTTGTGATAGGAATATTCCTAAAAATTTAATAGATGAAGGTGATTTTGTTAGCATCTTATCCACTAATGCTTGGAAAGATTTTTGTTCCCCGCAACTTGTGCTCGTGACTAAGAATCTGTTGACCTTTGACAGAAGAGTTAGTCAATCTTTAGGGATCCTTCCTTAGTTTCCAGTTACTTTAGGAGGAAAAATGGTCTACGTTGATGTGATGGTAGTTCACGACCCCTTGGAATTTAACCTTCTACTCAAGAGAGACTATGTCTATATTATGAGAGATTTTGTATCCACTCTCTTTTGATTAATGTTTTTCCCTCACAATGGAAACATAGTAACGATCAACCAACTTTCATTCATTTACCCTCATATGATGGTCAACCATCCGCCTTCCCTTAATGGTCCGTACATGCCATCGATGTCCACCCCACCATAGGCCAATTATGTAATGACCTGCCCCATGTGTTCAACCCCACACAAGAAGCAATATCTCCCTTCTCCTGACTTAGATATGGTATTTGACATGGTCTTCCCTTCGATAGGGATATTACAGACATATATTCCTACCCTTATCGAGGTCATCAACATGTATTCCTTACGGAGTGTTTTTCTTCCATCTAACAAAGATCTCCTAGAAGCCATGGCCGATGTTTATCCCTTGACATGTATTCCTTCCAGATAATTGTCCTGTTAGAAGCCATGATTAAGGAGAAGCTATGAGCATAGTTTTTATTCTCTGTCACAAGATCGTTAAGAAATGAAACAAAGATCTTGAGCATAGTTCTTTTCATGTGTCAAGCTTGTTAAAAAATGAAAAAGTCACCTCTCCTATCAAGTCGAGTCTTTTCACTAGATATCATAGATATAAAGTCGAGTCTTTAGCTATATATTGTAGATGGAAAGTCGAGTCTTTATTTAGGTATCGTATTTGAACCTTCCTTTCATCCACCCTTATCCATTTTCTCCATTTAGTATAGAAATTGGTGACAACCTCAAAGTTGATGAATGAAATGAAGCTTGGGGGGACATGTCTCCAGCCTTTTATTACCATTTTGGAGTTAAGCCGCTAGATTTTTCAAGTTTGGGGTAGCATACCAACCATCCATGGGTATCCCTCAAAACCTTTGGAAATTATATTGGGAAATTACAAGCATAGTTTAATTTTGTTTCAATCTTGTGTAAAAATGAAACCAATTCTGAGCTTAGTATTTGTTCTTTCTCATGCTCATAAATACATAAGAATGTGATCAAGTATACTTTTATCACTTTTTCAGACTCATAAAGGTTGTATGAAAAAGGAACCCCCTAGAATTTTCTTTAAGCTCTTTTTAGACTCTAAATACGAAAAGATTGTCGAGTGATCTTGCTTTTTTCACACTTGTTAAAAGGTTTGAAAGGGAAAATTATGAGTAATAGTTTATCTATTTTTTGGACCTCGAAGACTAAAATTATGAAAAAGGGAAACCCTTGAGTCACCTTTAATTTATTTTCAAACTCTCTAAACATGAAAAACCACCGATTTTTCCTTCTTTGGACTCACTAAACTACAAATTGAAGGACCCATATGGGAATGAACCCTTAATTTTTCTAGTTTGTTAAATAAAGGAAGAGGAACTTACATAAGGTGAGTTATATCAAACATGTGTTACCCTCCTCAAGTTCATTAAATGAAAAAGAGGTACTCATATATCTGGCTGGGGGCAAAATTGAAGGAAGTGGGTCAATTTTGTGAGAATCCTTTATGGTAGCTTTTGTCGCCCTTGAACATGGCACCTATTTGTGTCTCATCCTACAATTGGGGAATCCGCTTGTCTCTGATTCATACCAATTCCATGTGTCACCATACTTTTTCTTCTATTCTAAGAGTTCTCTTATTGTCATAATGTTACATTCTTGGTACTCATAAATTCAATGTTTCCAAGTCAATTTTTGTGCCTCATCATGTTCAAGGGAAGTTTCACTTCAAACCATCCATATGCAATATTTCCAGTTTCTATTTCCTGTGTCATTCATACTCATTTGATTCACCATATTACATCACTTTCCTGTGTTAGTTTTGTGTCGATGATGGGGGATAAATCAAGGCCCTCCTTCGATGAGTCTTTTCCTATCGAATTCAACACATCATTCGGGAATCAAACCTAGAAACCAGTTAATACCTTGTGACCTGCATGCCTCAATAGCAGGCCTCCTTTCCTTTGACAGTAGGTTTACATCATTGACCTTTGATCAGATGATTCCATGAATGTTCGACCTCATCTCATTTATTCACATTCGTTGGAATGTACTAGGGTACCTTGGGAATCATTGACATCATTGGTGATTTACCTCCCACTTGTTAATGGTATACATTAATGACCGGTAATCAAGTGGTTTATACCATGTTCGACATCAAATCATTTATTCACATGGCTAGATTCGTACCACATCGGGATTGGGATGAAGCCCCTTGGTTGACCATTCAATCTGTTATCTGCTTTACCCAGGCTGTGAAGGAGGTCCTTTGAGCATACTGATATATATATACGGTCATATAGATCCACATTGTATTGGTTCCTGGCTATGTTTTATCATCTCGTAGCTCCATTGTGTATTTTTTCATGGCTACAATCAACTCATGTCATAGTGGTATGGATCCACATTGTATATTTGGTGGCCATATCCTTAGTCAATATGTTTCATGGATCCAAAGTGTATTAGTTAGCAGCCATTTTTTGAGTCATCTCATATTCTGAGCATAGGTATGCTTGCCTCATAAATGGAACATATATTAATATTGTTTGATGGTTGTCTATAGCTTCTTCCAGGTTCTCCAACTCCACGCCCTTGCATTGAATAATTGTAAATTTTTTCGGCCATCATTTTCTATTCTGACCTCACATTTTAGGGGGAAATATGTTACACATCAAAATTCCACACTTAAGTATCTCACCCTAAGTGTCACAAGTATCGTAAAAGTGTCGTATGCACCTTGGTAAGTGTCGCAAGTGTCATATGCACCTTAATAATTGTCACATGCACTTTTATATGTTTTTATATGTGATTTAACCCCTTGAAACCATCAAATAACATTTTCCATGATCCGTAAGTCATATTGGAGGACGAAACCCATCATTTCAAGGCCAAAAACACACTTTTTACTTGAAAAATCAACCTTGTTTTGGGCATTTTTGAAGGGTAGATCCCCCCTGGCCATGCCTAGGGAGAAATACCCCATAGATCAATTCCCCATTTACCTTATGTAGGTAGTGATGATCTGGGATAAACGCTTTGTCTCTAACTATAAGGGAGCATTGATCTTGGTTAGAGGAAAATTTGGAGAATCCTGCCTCTTTATGAAGGCCAACTCTTGGAGATGAGGTTGGTTTGGATCGAATACTATCCTATGGAACTATCCTAGGATCATATCATAACCTAAATGAGTCATATCCTCAACTAATCCCCAAATATACTTATGGTGGTTGAGCCTTCCAAGCCTATAAAAGGAGGTCATTCCAAGGTGAAAAAAAAGAGCTTTCAGATATCAAAATTATGATCTTGGTAGAATCGTGCAAGGGCTGGAAGAGGAGAGATTGAAGGATTCTTTCATGATCATCCATGTTTGTAAGTGTATTTTAAATTTCTCATCAATATATACTTGGCATATCCCCTCCTAGTTTGTGTATTATTGCAAGTGATTGTATGTTGTTCTTTCGATATTTGTAGATGGATTTGTTTAATATAATATTCTAGAGTAGGATTTATTGGTTTCTCTTTGTTTTCCATTGCATTGCAGGTATCAAGTTGTGCTATGGATTTTGGATATCAAACTCGGATTGGAAGAAGAAAGGACAAACTTTGAAACAAGGTGCATCACACTTTTTCTCCCTCTCTCTCTTTCTGATTAGTTAAACTAAATTCAATGGGATGTTAGTGTCCATTTGTGTTTTTTTATCTTGTTATTAGGGGTCTAGAATCCAAGAGTATATTCACATGTATGCAAGGGAATTTTTCTCTAACAATATGTTGTTAAAATAGAGCAGAAATTTAAGCACCAGAACAAGCGGGAGTTTGGGTCTGCAATTCCACAACAACCAAAGTATGGTAAAGATAGCCCTCACAACAAACCTTCAAAAAACTATTCCAAGCCACAAGAAAATAAGGGTAATAGAAAGATGAAGGAGGACACTGGAAAGTGGTGTGATTTTCTCAAAACCCCCTGGCACAAAACTGGTGAATGTCACTCAAAACAATCATTGGTGACCGAGATCGAAGAAAAGGAGTTGAACCCTGATTCAAAATCTGATTCAGAAAATAATGGGAGAAGATAGATCATCAATGCAAACCCCACTGCTATTTTCACAACTGCAACAATTCAACAAGAAGAACCAATAGATCCTAAAGAGGGGGAGAGTCTCTTCCATCCATAGATGTGAGTAAAGGGGACCCCATTGGATTTCATTTGTTGATAAAGAAGGCCAGAAAAACCTCATTGTTGGCCCTTGACCAAGTTTTGGGAGATCTTTGGTCAAGTTTGACCTATTTTGGGACTTAGACAGCCTATCGAAGAAGGAGCGCAAGACGAAGCAAAGATCGTAGGATCTCGACCCCTTTTTGAGTCCTTTTTGGGATTTGGGATTATGTAATGGGTATGGGATGTCGACCCATGGGTTTACCCATGTTTAGGCCTATTTTCTAATGTATAAATAGATGTCTAGGATATGCAAGAGGAGGGAAAAAAGATATGCATATTTTTGTGATATTGGGCTAAGTGATAAAACAAATGGCTAAGTGCTAGATCTATGAGATTGAAGGATTGTAAGTGTTTTGTGCATACTGTGTGAGGATTGTAGAGCTATGTGCAAGGAGTTGCAAGAAGGAGGATTTGGTGGAGTGTGCGCAGATCTCTTGTCTTTAGTGGAGTAGGATTTTGATGCTATGTTACTGTAAAAAGCTTGACCGAAGATAATAAAGAAGAAGATTTGGTGGACGTAGCCCCAGGGTGGGGGTGAACCACGTAAATGTTGAGTTGTCTTGTTTTGTGTAATGTCTTGATATGTTTATTTATTTACTTTCTAAGTTCTTAGATATATATATGTTTTGTGATAATAATGTATATGAATATTAGATTTGACCTATGTGAATGTGCTTAGTGCTTGAATCTGCTAGATCTAATCTACCTCTCTATGATAGTGCCTAAATACATCAGATCTGAGTGAATGATGTGATGCTTTGTTGTATCTCCGCAGTAGAATAATGGTTAAATATTGATGAATTGTTGGTTCTAAGTGCTCTTTTACGTATTACAATCATAGATATGTGTCCCAACTAAGGTTGCAGACACCTGAGTCATGCAACCACCCCTACCTCTACCTTGGGTGGGACTTCATCTGCTTCACAGGTGTTGTCGAAAGGGCCTGTAGTCAGGGTTTTTTTGGTTCATTGTTGTAGTGTTGAACCCTGGGTCTGCCCCTGTGCTAACAAATGGTTCCATTGGCGGGACCTGAAACTGTGATTGTTGGGAACTAAGGAAGAAGAAGCTTTGTGAAAATATCTGAACTAAAACCAGGGAAGCTCTGTGTATAGATCTGCCACTCTAGTGCACGGTATTCTACTTGAGTTATAAAGCTTTGTGCTAAAGAAAAGAGCTCAGATCTGAAGAGAAGAGGTCAGATCTGAAGAAAAGAGGTCAGATATAAAGAAAATAGGTAAGATATGCAAGCTTTGTGCTATGATAAAGCTAAGAATAGTGAAAATTTCTAGAGCTCAAAGCTTTGTGCTCTGTAGAAGTGAAACAAGTGGAAATTTTGGTTTCAAAAGTATGGATCTAGGTATGTTTGATAGATTTTGTCCTAGCTTGAAAACTAGGGAACTAATAGATGAAAGAAGGTTTGATATGCATAGATATGATAAGAATAGTGAAAGATATAATATCTCTATGCATAGAAAGAATGTTTGGACTAACAAGTGTATGCAGGATCCCAGAAAGAAATGTTTGCAGGTTAGCTACTATGATCCTAGCACAAGTACAAAAAGAGATGGGAATCATTTAAAAGAAAGAGAGGATTAACCCTATGCTATAGTTAAAGAAAATCGGGATATCTTGCTAAGGAATGCCCTAGGAGAAGACCTAGTTGTCTTTGTTGCAAAGTTATGGACCATGAAGTATTGGATTTCCCTAGAATTATTGCTAAGCTTGAATGAATCAGCATGAGACAATTAAACCCTAAGGTAAGTCCAGAAATTATGATTATGACATAACCCCAGAAACAATATGAGAAAGTATTGCTACAGATAAAAGAAACCCTAAATTACCATTGACATGTCAGTTTATCAGAGATATTCAAAGAAAAAGAATGCCTTCAAGCAAGAATAGGATACTTTGACATCAACTGTGTTCTGGATGAGGAAACATGGGTGAATTTCATGACATAAATAACTTGGGAACTTTTAGGGAAGCCTGTTATGACTCCTTCATTGGGAGGACTAGGTCTATTTAGAGGAAAGTTGATAAACCTATGTGGAAAGATCACCAAGATATCTATGAATGCTAATGGAACTTCGACAGAGGAAGATTTTGAGATTATTATATTTATTGAGAACAACGCCACATTTACCATGTTACTAGGAAATCCTTGGATTGAAAAAGATCAGGCCAAAAGGAAAGAAGAAGAAGAAATTTTAGAGCAGAAGAAGCAAGAGTTAAAAGATTTCATGACTAGAAGGATCGCACACTTTATTGAAGAACATAAGAATAGATCAAATCTATTTAACACCAGAGACTTGGATGTCGAAGTTGCAAGAACACTAGATGACCCTCAGAAGATTGAAGTATCTATTCTAGCTAAAGAAGTATCACCCTCAAATATTAGGAAAGAATCTCAACAACGCGAAGTAAAAATGCCAAAAGAAGATAAGAATCAGAATGGAAAAAGGAATATCGAGATGAAGCTCACTAGGAAGAAGGCTATAAATCTAAGTAAGAAGAGAGCTAAGCCTGACAAGTTACAGAAGTTTCCAGAGGGAACTTCGCAAAAGGAAAATTTGCAAAATTGGAACTTCGTCGAGATAACAGAACAACATCACATGGCACTTCATCATGGCAAAGAAATATAGTCGTTGGGACCAATATAACCATTTGAATGACCCTCCGAATGGGTAGAAAGGCATTTATGGTTTGCCACCAGACCGTTGGACCACACCGTAATGGAAAGAACGGAGTTAATGAAGGCTTCACACCCATTGCAAGATATCTAATGCTAAGTTTTTTATTTATCTCGACGCACCATGCCCCGAGAACACTTTTGCTAACCATGAATCTAAGCCCATAGGCTTGTTGATTTTACACAGTGATCATTATGTTATTTCCCTCTATCGTATTGCAGTGTCTAAGTTACTTCCCGAACCCGATATTTTCAACCCTAAACGTGTATGTCAAATGAATTCAATGTTGCAGAGAAAGTTGTCGAAGAAGTTCTGATCGACCTCATGACTGAAAGAGTCATGTCGATGTTTGCAGGTGTACAAGATTCATCGACAAGGATGGTGCAAGCCTCTCCTTTGACTTCTCATGGAGTCGGACCATCCCAGCCATCAGCAGAAAAGCGAGCCAAGCATAAAGACGACCTCGCAAATGCAAAATTGATTCCAACCATATTGCCCAATTACATCATGCCTTTGGCTGGCACAATGAATCATGATAGTGTACCACACAATTTCGAATATACCATAGTTACTGCATACCTCCTGAATGGGATACACGCAGTGCGAACAGACCAGGAAAAGATTGCAACACTAAAGTTCAGCGACTTTAACCTCGGAGATCGCAAGATCTATGGCATGCTCATCCCATACAAGTACCTGACCAAACTAAAGGAAAGAACTTGAATATCATGTCCCAGTCATGGATGATGAACCTCGCGTAGTCCACCCTATTGAACGTCATGAAGATCCCACACTTCGAAAGAAACCAGGAAGTCAACACTTGTGTCAAGCTGCTACTGTCATGTTACCATAGTGGCTACTTATGGATAGATCGCCACATTATAGTTGACCCAACACTGAGCCACAGGATCATGGGCCTGAGTATGCAAGGACCTGACCCACAGGACTTTTATCTAGGAAAATCCGTAGATCTCATACTTGCACAAAAGATCAAGGACACCTATGGCAATGTTGAGAAGAGAACAAGAGGCTACAAGGTAGCTACCATCCAGAGCAGTGCAGTGCACCTCACATTTCAACTAATAGCTAGAAAGTTAGTAAGGAAGAACCGACCTACGCATGTTACCGACTTTGTTGTTAACCTCGCAGGGAAGTGTGTGGAAGGCCTACAGATGAACTGGGTGAAGTACCTAGTTAACCATTTGGAGCTATGTTTTCAAGAAGAACAAGCTCAGGGTTATGAATTTCATTTTAGCTGGCTCCTGGTACTCGTTGCATTTTTTTCCTGGGAGATGCTAGAGGGAGCGACCTTCCTCGACAGAGATCCGTTCGAGCTGATTGTCGTGAAGTTCTCTAACCTGTGGTATTCAAAATATATGAAAAAACAGTGGCAGTCAAATGATGTGTCCCATACATACTACCTCCAACTAAAGCAAGCCATCGAAATCAAGCCTCGCATGAATCCAAACACCTTACAGAGGTTCTGACCAATGATGAGGTTTAGCACAGATCGACACTTCACCTACATTACAATGTGGGAAAATCAACATAAAGAGAAACTCCAAAAATATTATAAGATTACAGAAGAAGACCTGGAGGAAATCACTAAGGAATGGTCCTTTGAACTCCTTATCCCCGCCAACACCGCAGAGATATCTAATATTGACAGCCCAAAGGACAACCATAAAGAACAAAGTACACCAGGGTAGAAGAACACTGAGGAGGTCCAAAACTTAAGCAGTACCTCAGGGAAGACTGCTTCCATGTCACCTGGCCAAGGGGGTGGTGACAAAGTAGAATCTAAATAGAGGCCCAACAAAGTAACACTTCCCAGAGACAAGGAGGATCCCTCAAAGAAGAGGAAGGTTTCCCCCCTGAAACCTTCTTCCCGGAAGAATTTGAAAGCTACCATGACCAATATGCAGACCATCCTCACCTTCGACGATTTTGACTTCATCATAGCATCCCTAAACGATGCTTCATTAGAAATAGAAGAAAAACAAGTAGCCAAGCAGGAAGAAATGTATGATAGGATTGAAGTCGAACTCCGTGGGGTTCAACAAGCCCTTCAGTCTAGTCGCGTAGTCTCCACTGTGCTGTGAGAACCAGAGTTGGGAGATGAGCCATCCCAACTCCACTGACTAGGTGATATATTCAAATCTCCCCTTCGCCGAGCACAAGAAGAAATAGAACAAGATATCCAGTCTTTGACAAAAGTACAAGGAGTACTTGTCGAACAATGTCGATATGAAGAATAGGAAAAGATTTCTCTCCAAGCAAATTTTGATGAAGAAAAACACAGATACAACAAGGAAAAGAATAGTTGCTCACAGAGCAACTTGAAGTAAAATAAGTGGTCAGTAGAGCACATCGTTCCTTGATAGTCATAGAAATAAAGGTAGAGGATCGAGTCACATAGCAAGTGGAGCAGCTCGCAGAAGCCATCCAACAGTTACAACAATGCATAGCTGACTTAGAGCTCCACGCAGTGCCTGAGACTCCACAAGATGTAAGGGACTAATGAGAAGCAATTGCTTGAAGTGAAGTTGAGAGAATAAAATCCCTTACTATGGAATGTAAGGAAATTATTGATCATAGTGCCCAAACCTACAAGAAATTCACAAAGAATCCAGAACTAAAGGCACTGGAGTCGCAGCTCTAGGAGTTGAAGTATCAAGCCGAAATGATATAGGCACAGCTAAAGCCCATGTCATCTGTGGAAAGAATGAAGCACTCCCAAGAACAATTCACCGCCCAACAGTAGATCCACACTGTCTAGAGAAGAGTTATGGAAGTAACTCAGAGGCTCCAACCTGTATAAGATAAGGCCTACCAATTTTTCATAAAAGTCAAAATCTAAGGAGCAGAACTGGAGCAGGTTGTTATTGCAGTTGAACAGTGCCTGGAGGGACCTATGAACAAGGTAGTCATCCAACAGTTCATTGAAAAACAGGACATGGCACAACAACAAGTTGAAGAATCTCAAGCCAAGATCGAGGCTTTCAAAGTAGAACTACCCAGATCAGAGTGACTTGTGATGAGTCACAAGTGAGTGTTGGGGGCATGTTGGCCCTTAACCAAGTTTTGGGAGATACTTGGTCAAGTTTGACCTATTTTGGGACTTCTCCAGCCTGTCGAAGAAGGAGCGCAAGATGACGAAGAGATCACAGGATCTCAGCCCCTTTTTGGGTCCTTTTTGGGATTTGGGATTATGTAACAGGTATGGGATGTTGGCCCATGGGTTTAATCATGTTTAGGCCTATTTTGTAATGTATAAATAGATGTCTAGGCTATGCAAGAGAAGGGAAAAAATATATGCATATATGTGTGATATTGGGCTAAGTGCTAAAACAAATGGCTAAGTGCTAGATCTATGAGATTGAAGGATTGTAAGTGCTTTGTACATACTGTGTGAGGCTTGCAGAGCTATGTGCAAGGAGTTGTAAGAAGGAGGATATGGTAGAGTGTGCGAAGATATCCTGTCTTCTGTGGAGTAGGATTTTGATGTTATGTGCCTATAAGAAGCTTGACCAAAGATAATAAAGAAGAAAAGTTGGTGGATGTAGCCCCAAGTTGGGGGTGAACCACGTAAATGTTGAGTTGTCTTGCTTTGTGCAATGTCTTTATATGTTTATGTCTTTACTTGCTAAGTGCTTTGATATAGATATGTTTTGTGCTAATAATGTATATGAATATTAGATCTGACCTATGTGAATGTGCTTAGTTCTTGAATCTTCTAGATCTAATCTACCTCTCTATGATAGTGCCTAAATACTTCAGATCTGAGTGAATGATGTGATGCTCTGTTTTATCTACGCAATAGAATAGTAGTTAAATATTGATGAACTTTTAGTGCTAAGTCCTCTGTTAAGTATTACAATCACATATATGTGTCCCAGTTAAGGTTGCATACACCTGAGTCCTACAACCACCCCTACTTCTACCTCGGGTGAGACTTCATCTGCTTCGCAGGTGTTGTTGAAAGGGTCGGTAGTTAGGGTTTTGTTGGTGCGCTATTGTAGCATTGAACCCTGGGTCTACTGTTCCAACGCTCATCTCAGAAGGGGTCAACAAATAGTTGGGAATGTTGACAACACCACACTCACAACCATACAACATCATGTGGCTTCTCTAGGGATGAGATCTTCATTTCATTCAGTAGTGTCGATTATCATAGAACATCCATCCCTTCAAGGATTAGGTATTATCCCTGCTGGATGTTTGTGATGTTCTTTTGGGCCAGCCATATATGTGGAAGCGCCATGTTATTTATGAGTGTCGACCTCGTAGTGTCATTCTTACTCTGGGGACTCATCTCTATAGGATACTAGAGGTAGTTCCAACTATTGTCCCACCTAAACATTTCTGCAAGGTAGTATCTCAAGACTCACACTACAAAATTCAACATCTTCACAATATGTTCAAAAGGTGAACAGAAGGAAATTGCAACCACTCGAGCCTCAGTCCAAGCATCTTCTATCCAGTAGAATAAAGTCGATAAGATTGAAGAAAATAAGAAGTATTCCTTCTACACACAGTCATCTCATGTAGTCGGACTGGTTAAAACTTTGCACGCCTTCCAGACATAGGTCTGTGGCAGTCATCAATAATCTAAGTAGTGCAACTTCTCCAGCAAGGAAAGCAACTCATCAAGATGCGGATTCAACAAGCAATTTCCCCTCTCCCATGGGAACTCAAAGAAATAGAGAAAATTTCTTCCTAATGAGGCAGTATTGATCCAGGTGGATATATATGGCCACCCACCTATTCCAACTGGCTCAATAGTTTATTGGCAACTTACTAGTTTTAGTAGTTTTTCGGTTCCTAAACTTCTAGGTCCATTTTGAGAGACTGAATGAAGTTTTTTCAGGATTGAGCACCTTAGTGATGGACAAAGCCTCTAATTGAGCACCCAAAATAAATCTCTTCAAGCATACCTTTCCAACGATCTATCATGTGCCCAAAACAGAGATCATATGCCAAAGTTACGCCCTTGGGAAGTTGATACACCAAACTACCCAGAACAGGGTCCACAAAACTATTGGATTTTCATCTTCTGGGGTTAGGTTTTTATATTTTATTTATGTTAAAAAGGACTTTGGAGCCTCATTGTAATAATCATATTCTTGCAAATGCAATTAACCTTCATATCTCTTCTTAGAGATAAGATTCCACCATTCTAGAGAGTCATTCACTCTGTATTTCTACAGTTTTGTACATTTCGCTCATTAATAGAAATTGTGTATTATTATATCTCTGTGTTTATGATTATATCTCTAATATATCTCTTCTATATTATTGGATATATGAAATATCTTTGTACATGTATTTATTATATCTTTGTTCTCATTTCCTGCTGAAAATAATCCAGATCAGTGGTATCATAACAGGCTGCTCTTGATTGTTTTTTAGTGTATGTACTTGACGAGGTTTGAGTATAGAAAGTTGGGTCTCTATATTGTCTCTCTTGAAGAAAATTTCTCTTGCATGCCCAAGAAACCCTCAATGGTAGAAGAAAATAAAAATGACGGAGAAAATATTTTATTAATTTGTTGCTTGAGAAATCTCTCACGCAACATAGGACAAAATGATGGAGAACTTTTCCCACATCATTCAATGCATGTCGATAACAACAGGCATGTCTTCATCAAGCGACCACTTTGGAGGAACCTTTCCTTTAAATTTATAAATTAATTTTTATATTCCTATATTTAAAGGATAGATAGATGCAGATTCCCTAGAAAAATGGTTAAATCTTCTAGAAGGTTATTTCTCTGTTCATAATTTCTCTGACAAAGAAAATATCACCTTTTCACTCCTTAAGGCTCTCCCCCACCTCAAACATTGGTGAGAAACTTACTGGGAGAAAATTTCTATAGAGTATTCTGGAATATATGGGGCTGAGCCCACTTGGGATTTTTTTGTGGATGCAGTCAAGGAACAATATTACCATGTTAGACTATGATGACCAGTACATGAGATGGACCAAACTATGGCAAGAGAAGGGACAAGAAGTGACATAATTCAGCAATACCTTCCATACCTTGGGAACCAAGTTGGGTATCAAAGACTCCGAGTGAAATTTGATTATGAAATATCGTGGGTTTGTACACAGATACATCCAAACGGAAATGTATTTTTTGGCATATCATCATTGGGTGCTACTTATCGATATGTTGTTAAAATTGAGTAGAAATTTAAGCACCAGAACAAGTGGGAGTTCAAGTCTACAAATATACAACAACCAAAGTATGGTAAAGACGACCCTAACAACAAGCCTTCAGAAAACCAGTCCAAGCCACAGGAAAATAAGGGTAACAAAAAGATGAAGAAGGAAACTGGAAAGTGGTGTGATTTCCACAAAATCCCCTAGAACAAAACTGATGAATGTCTTTCAAAACAATCATTGATGGTGGAGATCAAAGAAGAGGAGTTGAACCCTGATTCAAAATACGATTAAGAAAATAATAGAAGAAGGCATATCATCGATGTAGACCCCACTGCTACTATAGCAACCACAACAATTCAACGTGAAGAAACAATAGATCCTAAAGAGGGGGAGCGCCTATTCCATTCACTTATGTGGGTGAAGGGGACCCCATTGCATTTCATTGTCGATAATAGAAGCCAGAAAAACCTCATCTCAATAGAGGTCATCAAACAATTGGGATTGTCGACAACACCACACCTATAGTTTTGGGTATGTGTTATATTATTTGTGTAGGGGAGTTTGAGAGGGGGTGCAGGGGCAATGTGTTAAGGTCCTAACCCGCACATAGGTAGATCAATGTATTCGAATGTAATAAAGGTCAATATTAATAAGACCTTTCAATAAAATAGAATAAGGCGGATGTAAGAAGACCTAA
>JZKD02S1789266.1:580330-591592 GCA_000966675.3 Picea glauca | reverse complement strand
TATATATATATATATATATATATATATATATATATATATATATATATATAACCTTTGGCATTATTGAGATTTTTTCTAAGTTGCCCACCATTAATCAACCTTCAAATCCTTTGAATGTAAGATTTGAGTATTGGCTTCATCAAAATGCTCTTAAATCATCACCAAATATATTCATAACCAAACAATTCACACTATTAGGAAAAATATTATTAATTGTTCAACATGCAAAGGATCGGTCTTTGCATGCCTTAATACAAATTCCAAATTTGAAATGCCAAGTGACCTCCTACATTGTCTTCAAATGCATGTCTAAGTACAAATTTAAAATGCCAAATAGCTTCCTACATTATCTTATAAATTAAAGCCATCAACTTAGTTACATGCATATAGTTTATACATACTATCCATACACTTTCAAACTTTAATTGTGCCATAAGTGTTAAATGCTATGTGAACTTCTTCTATATAAGTTATAATAACCATAACCTTTACACACTTAACTAAATTTAATGAGCTAAATAGAAAATACCTTAAAACTATGTTAACACTTGTTTTGATGCTTATATTAAATGTACACGTTACAATAATGTCATTCTTATATTGATGCATATTTTAAGTGCATGCCTTACAACAATGCCGTCCTTATTTCATTACCTTATTCTTTAACTGATGAGCAGTCCTTCAAAGTGTTTCATTACTTTGTAACCAAGTATGTTGAATGTTGTGAGCTTTTTGATATGATAATTAATTATGTCATTTTCCCAAAACTTGTGATGAATTCTATGATTATCATAATATACCATAAGAAGTAGAGGCGGGTGAAAGAAATACTATATAATTCTCCATTAATGAGTTCCTTAGATAATCAATACTAGAGTCCATGTTCAACCCTAATAAAACCATGTATTCACCTATAAAAAAAGAATGCAAATTATATGATGCTACTCATATAAATATTGGCAAATTAGATAACACCAATTGAGTAATGTAGGGTTCAAATGATTGCGAAGCATCTATCTTAATTCAAAGATTTGTGTTTTTCCCGTCGCATGATGACCTTAGAAGTTAATGTATTCGTAGGATCAAAATTAAGATGTTTTAAAATATATTTATAAATTATGCAATAAAATTTATGATTATCTTTGAATTATTTTAATTTTAATAATTTTGAATTTCTTGAAAATCAAATATACTTTAAAATATATATATTCTTGCTCTTTAATATAGAAAACGTCCCTTTAAGGAAAAAAACCGATTTTAATTTCAAGCCAGAAATAGAGCTCGGACCCATGCTGATAATAATTAAATGCAGTAAACATAATAGGGGTCAACCTTTTCATTCAACATTTAAAAATAAACAAAACACAAGCAAGGTCCACAATGTATGTAGATCTTATTAAAAAGGAAAATGCCTCACACTTCAAGTCTTATCCAAGTCCATATGAAGAAGGTTTGTATAAAGCGAAGAAATGAAGATTGACTCGACCTGCTTTACCAGTCAACATCATTGAAAGGTTATCATTGAGTTTGCACTCATCATCTTCCTTCAACCCATTCCACATCCTTCGATTTACCCGAATCCACTCGCGGACGGACTGGGCTGGCTTTGCAAATCTCCATATTGGATACCAATCGCATCCGAAACTGGAAATTGAGCATTATTCTCATTCTCATGTATGATGCCCTCTTTTATCTCTCCCACTACCTCGCTTATGGTAGGCCTACAGTACGATCTATCCTCAACACATCTCAGCGCTAGTTTCGCAACAAGAGCTATTGATTTCATGGTGTAGTTTCCATTCAAACTCGTGTCTATGATTTCTGCGCCTATTTCATCCCCCTTCACATACGGTCTCACCTGTAAATACGTCCAAATATAATTAGTGTTAGTCTCACATATGCTTAGTCTTCCGCAGGAAAAGCAGTTGAATATCATTTTATGTTGTTTGAATACCCATTGAACGAGGTTAGATTCTTCTTCATGATTTGCATGTTTGACTTCTCTTCCACATATGATCTCAAACAAAACGACTCCAAAACTATATACATCGCTCTTCTCAGTCACCTCGTGAGTGCGGCCATACCTGTAAAAACATCCCCAAACAAGCTTGAAATTGCGTCTGCTCTTAATAAGTAATCGAATTTCTTAGTCATGAAGAAATAATATTTGAAAAAGATAGTCGAAGATATACTCTGGATCGATATATCCAGGCGTTCCCTTTGCCATAGACGTTGTCGCATGTGAAGCCTCCCCATCACTTGTTATCCTTGAAATACCAAAATCGGCCAGTTTTGCATTCATTTGGTCGTCTAGAAGGATGTTTGCGGTCTTAACATCCCTGTGAATTATCTTTGGGGTGCAGCCCACGTGCATGAATTCCAGTCCTTTGCACAGAGATAGAGTTGGATCAGATGATACGTATGGTTAGGGATGAGCGTTTAAACAACAAAAATTAACTGTGCCTCAAATCAATGAAAGTGTTACCCTGTGCTGCATCTAATGCTATTTTGAGCCTTGTTTTCCAGTTTAGGTTCGAATGGTCTGCATTACGACCTGAAAAATAAATTTAAAATGATATATAAGTTTTATTAATACTACAGTTTTAAGTAATTAATATTAATATGCAGCAACTCAACCAAACATCTTGCTCAACAATATATTCACCATGAAGGCTGTCCCATAGTGATCCTCCTGACATGTGTTCGTAGATAAGCATAAGATTTTTCGATTCACTACAGTAGCCAATTAAAGACACCAAGTTCTTATGCTGAGCCCTAGAAAGAACATCGACCTGTGAATCAAAGGAAGCAACCCGCATGAATTCTACTATCCATATTATGGATGCAGCCAAACTAGTGCCAATAAAATGAGACAGATGCAGAATTTGTATGATGTACCTCATTTAGAAACTGGTGAAGTGATGAGAGCACTTTCACTGCTATATCTTTTTCTTCCCGCAATTTACCTAAGAACACCGATCCAGAGCCCCCTTGCCCAATCTGCGTACTAAAGTCTTGTGTGGCATCCGCCATCTCCTTTCCCGTAAAGGCACGGGACTTTGTTAGCTTTGACATGATCATAGAGTAGTCTGCAATCCATATAAATTTACTAAGTATAAAAGCAGGGTCTTAGGTAATTTCCTACAGGAAACTCCCATGATGTCTATATTACAATATTAGTAAAATTCAAGTTACTTCCTGACCTTCATTGCGAAGCCGTTTTTCCCTCAATTTTCTCCGATATAGAGCAATACCCACCATCAACGCTAAAGCAATTTCTAAACATCCACTTATAGTTATTCCAAGAACGACAGTCTTTGAGTTATTTCTGGTGTTTGGAATTTCTTGGACACATTCCCCCGCCCTACAGAGGGGGAATGTGCCCAATAAATCTGCAACAAATCTGGGGTAGTTGTTCCCATAGAATCTGTAACAAATCAAATAAAAAGACTTGTGGTGAATTTACTAATTTCCAATTTTCAGTAATAATCTTATTGTATTCAAAAGAGTAAAGTGCGTCAGCTATTTAATATCAATAAATTAAATAGTAAAAAATTAAAAAGCATAATCATTAATAATAATTATAATTTTTAAAAAAATATAATATTTATGAAATTAAAAGGAAATACATTAACATAAATCTATATTAACACTATCTTTTAAATATATTTAAAATTCACACTTCTTAAAACTTTAAAGGTAAGATGGATCCATATTAATATTAATAGAGATACTGAACCGTCTAGATATTACATCATCAACATTCCTTGTAAACACATATTTAAAAAATCACTACTTCAAAATATACGAATGGAAATTTATGATAAATGAAACAATTAAATTATAAGATATTAGATTACTTGACTTTCAATGAAGAAATGTCCAGAAGTTGCGCAGGAATTATCCCACTGAAATTATTATTCATTATAAACCTGTGACGACGGGCAAAAAGGATTGCTATATGATAGAAATAAAAATCTCTCCAAAATTTGAATAGTAGCTGGCAAAAGAATCAGTAAAAAGAGACATACAACTCTTGAAGGTTTTTGAGTTTAAATATCCAGTCTGGAAGACTACCGTTCAAGCTGTTGTTTTGTAAATGTCTGCACAAAGCAACCGAGTAAAATGACGATCCATCTTCGTTAAGAATACCAGCAAAGGGAGAGTTTAGTTTGAGAAGAATTACTTACAATAACTCCAACATGGTTAAACTTGAGAAATTTGGCAAGGGCCCTACCAGGTTATTATTTTCAAGTGACCTGCAAATTTCAGCACGAATAGATGAAAGCCGGATCGTTATACTATATTAGAAATTAAAGTAAACTCCGGGTCGGAGCCATTAAATCTACTGTAATTTCGAAGAGCAAACCATAGTCGTAAGAGGTGAGGCACATTGGGCGCCACAGGCAACCGATAACAAGACTTGTTGAGAGGTTTTGGGAAGAATCGTAGACTTTGCAGGTATGATGGTGATGTTGCGTTCCCTGTGACTTCTGTCTTACCGACGTCTACGTAATTAGCATCAGTGACCCATGTTATTTTGTTTTCGTCAGTGTGATTTTGTTTTCCTCCGCAATCAACACTCTGAAATCCTGCTACCAAAAAATTCAATTGATGCAAAAAAAAATATCTTGTCAAGCAAACAATAATAAGAACACAAAATCAGCGATGCGCCCTTGAAGAACAAGGTTCAATGATAATTCAAAAAGAAACAAAACAGAAATGGCCGGTAAGAGCGTGCTGATGAGGAATCTTAAATCACCTGGTTTAGCAATAACATTATCAGGCAATAAACTCAACAGCATGGTGATCGCCATCCAAATGGCCCATTTGCCATAGCCGACCTTTTCCATAGTTCCACCCATTTTTAAGAAGCCGCACCTTACCCTTAGATCCAAGGGAATACAATGCAAGCAGGATTGAGAGTCCTACATAAACCTGCTCATTCTTGCAAGTTAATATGCATATAAACAAAGCGGAGTTTGAACCCTCCGAGATGCTGCAATCATTCACTCGTTTCACGGAATCTACTTTTGGGTATGGAGATTCTATTTCGGTGATCCCGAGGGAGAAAAGGGTTTAACGTAATCATCCAGTTGTAACTATAATTATCACAGTAGTGAAATAGCTGTTGGTGAACGTCGAAAGGTTGATAAGATGAAACTAATCCTTAAAAGAATATATTAAATTTTATTATTGATTAACAAATAAACGGCTGTGCTTCATTTATCTGGTGTTAATATTTTAATTTCTGTTAATCACTTACATGGCAATCAGTTAGCTATCAAAGTAATTTTTAAATATGATTAGGTAAATGTAAAAAAGTAAACACATAAATGGATGTCTTTATAATAGCTAAGAAGTTAATGATTGAAATCACACTCCAGCCATATTTAATCCTGTCCATAGAAAACTTATTAAGCACTAAACCCCTATTAAATCTGCCCATTGTCAATAGGTGTACACCTTTCAGCGTAATAATGATGATGATGATGTGGAGAGTCTATGTGGTTGATCACGACTGATAGAGAGTGGAACTAATGACCTCACCAATGCATCACAATTTCCCCTTGGGACAGATATTGATAATACCACTACACAACATCAACTGTGATCAATATGCAACCTGTTGCAGAGTCTTTAAGATTGTTGGATTGTTTTGGTATATATACCGGGCTATATCCAACGATGTATATACCACCTGCCGCAGTCTTAAAGACTCTGCAACAAGCTGCATATTGATCACCCAACATCAACTATCCAGTAGCAGTTTAATGATTCAACTATCCAGCAGCAACCCAATGATTGAGAGGTTGTTGCATGGTCCTCCTCGATCTCATAGCCTTAGGAGCAACTTCCCAATTATTGAGCTTGATCCAGATTTTATGAGCAGAACGAAATAAATACAGATTATTAACAAGTGTTTAACACAAAATAACAGAGATACAGTAAAACTGGTTTTCTATTCAATAACAAAATAAGCTAAAACTGTAAAATGCAACGGAAACAAGCTTGCTAGAATGGTGGTGGCTTATCTCTGAGAAGAGATGTGACGGCACCGCACATTTGCCAGAAGAGAGTTACAATGAGGCTCTAAAGGCCTTTTTACAATAAGCAAGAATGCCAAAAACCCTAGACATCCAAAAACCTAACCCTAGGAGATGAAGCACCAAAAGTCATGTGGGCCCCGTTTGGGTAAGTTAGTACATCAACTTCTCGGGGTCGTAACTTTTGCATACGATCTTTGTTTTAGGCGTGTGATAGCCCGTTGGAAATGTATCGTCGAGGAGATTCATTTTGGGGGATCAATCTTGCCTTCGACTATCATTGAGGAGCTCAATACTGAAAAACCTTCATTTAGGCCTCAAAATGGCCCCAGAAGTTAAAACTGCTAAAATAGTAAATTGTCAAAAATGTCAGAAAATTGTTTTGAGCCAGTTGGAAAAGGTGGGTGGCCACCGATATCCATCTGGAACAATCCTTTCTCCTTAGGAAACAATGGTATCCATTGCATTGAGGTCCCCCATTACATGAGGAAATTTCTGCTGAATTTGGCCCCGGGTGAGCCACTTGCCTTGGTGCAGGAGCTGCCCTACTTTGACAACTCGATAAAGCTGGATCCTTTGTTTTCGAGTGCCCTTGATCTGTTTGTCCACAATCTAATCATTGGATGCCTGTTGTATGCAGTCGGGGTTGAGCTCTGTTGGTGTCAGCTGTTCTGCTACTTGTGAGGTGTCCAATAATGGTGGGAAATAAGGGCGAAGGAGATCCACGTTGAACACTGGGTTCATGCCAAGGAAAGGAGGAATGTTGAGCTCAAATGCATTATCCCCCATAGCCTTGGTGATAGTGTACGGTCCATAACGGAGTGGGAAAAGATTCCGATGGGGTCCTGTAAGGCGTTCTTTCTACAAGTGCAATCAAACTTTTTTCGCCCACCTGAAACTTATGTGGCACCCAATGTTGATCATGGTGTTGTTTGTACTTGTCATTGGACTTCTGTAGGATATCCTAAACCTGTTGGCAGATGTGTTGGATCCACTCAATGAACCGGGTGGCTTTGTCAGCTTTAGTTGGAGCAGGAGATGAGTTAGTCGAGGTGACCGCAAGGGGAAGTGCAACATCTATGGGACCCAATGGTTGGAATCCCAACCCCACTTGAAAGGGGTTGTGGCCGGTTGAGCTATGCAAGGCTCGGTTGTAGCTATGTTGGACATAGGGAAGGCTCTCATCCCATGTGCAAGGGTTCTTTGAATTATACATGAGAAGGATATGCACAATCATTCGATTTACAACCTCGGTTTGGCCATCTGTCTGGGGGTGGAAGGTCGTGGATTTGGTGAGCTTGGTGTCTAGCAGTGACCAGAGGCTCAACCAGAATGTGCCGAGAAATCAACTATCCCGATCTGAGACAATGGTTTATGGGATTCGAAAATGTACCCAGACTCGTTCAAAGAAGAGCTTGGCAGTGGCCTCTGCTTTGATGCTCTTCTTGCAAGCAACCAGAATCACCATCTTAGAAAAGCGATCAATAACTACAAAAACACAGTGATTTCTCCGCTTGGTGGATGGGAGGCCCGACATGTAGTCCATTAAGATGGATTCCCATGGCCTGTCAGGAGTAGGAATAGGGGTGTACATGCCCTATTTCTTAGTGGTCAGTTTGGCAATAGCGCAGGCAGTGCAGACCTGATATACTTGCCGACCTCCTGTCGAAGTTTTGGCCAGTAGAAATGTTTTTGCAGCATCGCCACTGTCTTTTCAATGCTGAAGTGTCCTGCCACTCAACTGTAGTGGGCTTCCCAGATTATCTTCGCTCCCTCACTTGATGGAACACAGATATGGCCCAGACGACACAACAACCCATCCTAAAGACGGAAATTATCAACAACTGCATTTGCACCCAACATTTGGTAGGTAGTGGTGAATTCAGGGTCTGTCTCATAGAGTTGGGGCCATCCAGATGTCTCATGGCCGCAAGAGTCTAGCACCATGGTGAGTGTCGCGACTGGTGGTCTGCTAAGGCAATCAGCGACGGGATTGGTGCTTCCTGTTTTATACTTGATATTGAGGTGGAATTGCTGCAAGTATGTGAACCACTTTTGATGGCAGTCATTCTGCAATTTTCCCTATGTCTGCATGAACTACAGTGGCTTATGATCAGTGTGGATGACTGTCTCCTTCCCAAGAATGTAATGTCTCCATTGACGGCATGCTTGCAAAATGGAGTACATTTCTTTGTCGTAAGTAAGGTACTTACAGACAGTATCTAACAGAGTCTCACTATGATAGGCCACAGGGTGATCATGCTGAATGAGAACGGCGCCCACAGCATAGTCTGAAGCATCTGTCTCGATCTCAAAGGGGTGTTGCAGGTCTGGTAGTGAAAGTATTGGGGCTAAGCACAAGCGCTACTTCAAATCATCGAATGCTTTTTGTTGGGACCAGCCCCACGCAAATTTCGCCTTACCACCACCCCTGTTTATTTGGCTGAGGGCCCATGCAATATGGGAGAAACCCAACACGAACTTGCGGTAGAAATTAGCAAGTCCCAAGAAGCTCCGAAGCTCAGTGAGTTTTGTTGGGGCTGGCCAATCATGGATGACTTGGATCTTGGATGGATCCACATGTACGCCATGTTGATCAATGATGTATCCCAGGTAATGGACCCTGTCCATGCCGAAGGAGCATTTTTCCAAGTTAGCATATAGCTTGTGCTGCCGCAGGGTGTGCAGAACCTGTTGGATATGCTGCAAGTGTTCGGCCCAAGTCTTGTTGTAAATTAGAATGTCATCCAGATACACCACTACAAAATTATTGGTGAATGGTCGCAAGATATCATCCATCATCCTCATGAAAGTGGCTGGAGCATTTGTCAAACCAAAGGGCATGACCAACCATTCAAAAAGTCCTTCCTTTGACTTGAAGGCGATCTTCCATACATCTGTCTGTTCTATCGGGACCTGGTGGTATCCAGACTTCAGATCAATCTTACTGAAGTATTTGGCCCCCGTGAGTTGATCAAGGAGGTCATCGATTCAGGGAATCGGGTACCGGTTTCTGACAGTGATTTTATTCAGAGCCCAGTAACCAATACAGAGTCACCAAGTTCCATCTTTCTTCTGTACCAGCACGATTTGGCTCCCACAAGGTGATGAGCTGGGGTGAATGTTCCCCTTGTGGAGCAGTTCTTGGATCTATCGCTTGATCTCCTCATTCTCTAACAAAGAGCGACGATAGAATGGCCCATTGGACAGTGGTGCGTTGGGGGTCAAATCGATGGGGTGCTTGACCTGGCAGTGCAGAGGTACCCCTGTAGGTGAAGAGAAAATATCTAAGTATTCTTCCATGACCTTATCTACTTGCTTCTGCTGTGTGGAGAGGTCGGCCGTAGAGACCCTAGATGTGGCTGCGATCTTTCACTTATTCTGAGAGTGAATCATGAAGAAGACAAACTTTCCCGTCTGAAAGATGACCTTCCTGCATTGCTTAGTAGAGATAAAGGAAATAGCACTAGGTGGGACTGCCTCGGGTATCCTATACAATTTCCTGTTCAAAGTAATAATAACACTACGAGGCCTAGACTCATATACAACATGACGTTTCCATAAATAAGGTTGGCCCAAAAGAACATCACAAACTTTGAGAGGAGCAACATCACACAATACCTCGTCTTTGAAGGGCTTGATGTCGTATGATAGTCGACACTGTTGGCTGATGCAGAGATCGCTTCCTTGGCGGAGCCATCCAATGGTGTAGGGTTGTGGGTGCGGCATTGTTGGCAGGGCCAGCCGCTTGACGACCTCTACTAAGATGAGTTTCTTCTGGCTACCACTGTCAACAATGAAGTGTAGCGGGGTGCCTTTTACCCACATCTGTGAATGGAAGAGGCGCTCTCCTTCTTCTAGCTCATCTGGTTCACCAGGCTGGAGCTTGGTGGTAGCAATGGTGGCACTGGGTTCCACGTCAATGATCTTTCTTCCCCTTTCTGGTTCTATCTCGAAGTCAGAATCTGCATCTAATTCAGAGGCTTTCACTTTGGCCACCAACGACTGCTTTGAGCGGCAGTCAGCAGTGTTATGCCAAGGGCTCTTATGGAAGTCACACCACTTCTCGGTATCTTTCTTTGTCTTTTCGATGTCCTTTGCTTGTGGCTTGTACTGGTTGTCCTGATACTGTCCATCTTTTCTCTATCCTTTGTTTAGTGGGTTGGAGCCGTCCTTTCCTGGCTTTTGTTGTGAGGGGTTCCCAGGCCCAAATTTCCGCGTCTTTTGTTTGAGCTTCTACTCGATTTTGACTGCATATCGGTAGGCCTAGCCCAAGGATGAGATGTCTAGAAATTCCATTTTCGTCTAGATGTATCTATGCAGAGCACCGCGATACTTGAGCACCAGATGTCACTCTGAATCTTTGATGCCCAACTTGGTGCACAAGGTATGGAAGATATTTGTGAAATCTGGCACTGCTTGGTCTCTTTCTTGCCATAGTGTGGTCCATTTGGTATACAGGTCGTCATAACTTCCGACAGGGTAGTATTGTTCGTTAATGGCATCCCTGAAGGATTCCCAGGTGGTCGTGACTGAAAATAATGAGGTTTCCTCTGTTTCCTTTTGCTCACAGAAAGTTTCCCACCAATCTTTGACATGGGGAATGGCTTTGAAGAGCACAAAAGTAATCTTTTCTCTATTCAAAAATTTATGAACAGAAAAATACCCTTCTAGTATATTCAACCACTTGTCTACAACATATGTGTCTATCTGACCTTCAAATATAAGAATATCAAAGTTTATTTGTACCTTGTAGGGGTTGGCGCCTCCATTTGAAGAAGATGTGTCGCCTGTTGGTAGTCGCCGAAGGATTTGTGCGAAACTATCCATCATCCCATTCCTCTATTACGTGAGGGCTTCCTCAATCAATAGTTTGAAAGGATCTCCTGTCCTGTCATCTTTCTTTTCTCCTGCCATGGGAGGTCGCTTGGGCGTATGAGAGCTTCTATTCTCAAGAGAAACAAGCTCGAGACCCAACTCTTTGTACTCCGACCTCGTTGGGGACATGCACTGATGCATGAGACGACAAAGAGAAGACCGCTCTAATACCACTGATCCAGATTTTATGAGCAGAACGAAATGAATACAGATTATTAACAAGTTCTTAACACAAAATAATAGAGATACAGTAAAACTGGTTTTCTATTCAATAACGAAATAAGCTGAAACTGTAAAATGCAGCGGAAACAAGCTTGTTGGAATGGTGGTGGCTTAT
>JZKD02S1789266.1:554705-577150 GCA_000966675.3 Picea glauca | reverse complement strand
CTCTCTCTCTCTCTCTCTCTCTCTCTCTCTCTCTCTCTCTCCCCTTATCCCTCTCTCCTTTTTTCCCACTATCTCTATCCCCTACTTTGTTAATGTTTGTAGCATGAGATAAGTACTTTTGCACAAATCTAAGTGTCTAGATGTGTGGAATTCGTTCAAATCCTTCTACCTTGATACTTTACTTTAATTAAAGGAACTATTAAAGTAAAGTGATTTTATTAATTAGTTGATTTTGCTTAATGAAATGTTAAAGTTATTAGCATTAGTAAATTAAATCTTAGCTATTGATCTCAAGTGAGGTGAGATTTAATCTCAGCCATTGGTCACTTTCTATATTAGGGTTAGGTCATAACTCAATATTATTAAAGCATGGAAAGGGTTAAGGAGGACACACTTGATACACTTGATAATAGTGAGAGAGAAAAGAAAAACTTTTTCTCAAGGAGATCTTGGATAGGTGGAGAAGGAATTCCATCTAGAAATCAATACATGTCAGGGAGAAGAGAGAATAGGGGAAGCCACAAGGAGTTCCAGTATATTGGAGTCGCAGCAGTAGGGTTGTGTTCTATGGAGTTGTTGTCGTGCAGTGGGAAGACCCAAGGTTCAACATGAATTTACCAACAAAACCCTCAGATACCGACCCTTTTGGCATCACCAGCAAGTAGGTGGAGTCTCACCTGAGGCATCTATGGGGACTATAGGAACCAGGTTTCTGCAGTGATGAAGGGATGGGAGAAATTTATTCTACCCATTCTACTTAACATTCATTCATTAATCCTTATATTTTGTGTGCATAAACATATAACATATAACATATGCATAATAACAGAAAATAAATCATATGCACGCAATACAAAGAACAATCACTAACATAATAACATAACACGGAGACACCATATTTAATGTGGTTCACCCAAGATGGGCTATGCCCACAACAATCGACTTCTTTATTGTATTATTCAGAATCATTCCTTACAAAATATGTGCACTGCACTCATACATTATTCCCTTGTCATTCTCCTATCCCTCTCGGTTTCTCTTCACCCTTCCATTATCCCATATTGTATTGCATACTCACATACATTCCTACAGAACTCTTCTAAGAATGACTCTTTCACACTCTACTCTCTCTCTAACCTAAAAATAGTTACATATTTATATAATTACATTAGGGATTAGCTCATATAAATGGACCAAAAATGCCTAACGTCTTCTAACTGTCTTCCTTCTTTTGCACATGTCGATCATGAAAATATGCCAACTGTCTTTCCTTAATTTTGCACGCATCGATCCCTAAAAGTGTGCCAACTTCCTTTCCTTCTTTTTCGCATGCTACACAACTCCCAAAATTGGTCCCAAAATGTCTTGTCCCAACAAGCCCCCAACACTCACTTGTGGCTTGTCCCGATCCACTCAGTTCTGCTACTCCACTCCCTTCAATGTCATAACGAGCTTCTTAAAAGTATCCTTTGCAGTTGCGATCTTTTCCTTTGCTTGTACTTCTTGTGCCAAAATTTCATATGTTGTTTGCCCAATGATAGGGGTATTCAATTTCTCTACACTGTCTTGCGCTTCTTGTTTAACTATTCCTTGCACTACTGCAAGTTCTTTTGTGACCTTGAATGCTTCCTCCTGCAATGGCTCAAGCTTCTATGCTAGATTATGTTGTTCAACTCTAATTTTTTTTATATCTTGGTGTAGCTTCCTGTTCTCCATTATTGCTTCCATTTTCTCTATAGGTGGTAGAGTGCCCATTGTATCTTTAATCTTACTCACCTTCTCCTGTATAGTCCGCAACTTCTAGTCTAATGTTTGTAGCTCTTCATTCTCCAACAACTGATTCCATACTTGCATGCTTTCTTCATATATCTTCACACATTATTCATCCAAAATTTTAATGCTCTCCACAGTCATTGCAACTGTATTCTCCCTTTGCTCTCTTTCTTCTAGTGGTGTACTTGGTTTTGTGCATGCTTCCAAGTCTATTATTTTCGCATGGAAGCCCTGAATGGATTCACTTATCTTCGTTACTTTCTCTTCAAAAAGAGAGGATTTTTCCATTTTCACTTCTGGAATATTGTTGTAGACCTCTTGTATGGCTTGTTTCAACCTTTCTATTCTCTGTTCAGCTTCGTTTTTCTCCAATACTAGCTTACTGTACTCTATCTGTAAGGTTTCATTATCTACAGTTACTTTAGCCAACTCCATTGAAGTCGACTCTACATGAAACTGTATTTCCTATGTAACACTTGTCTCTAAATTATGTAATACATTCACGAGTATTTGTGACAAGACTAAGTCAATATGACTTAGTGATTGTGTGCACTCCTGCATCTCGGTTGTGGGGAATTCTATAGCCCCTACTGATAAATTCAAAATCTAATGCTCTCCTGTTGCTAATGTTGGTTATGATGTTGTCAGTTGTGACCCTGTATTCTTGGATGTACTTTCAATATGTTATCCTTCTCCCATTCTTACTGGCGCTATCCTGGTTGCCTCTAAAATATATCACAGTGTGGCAATCTGCGCTTGCACATTCGGCTGCATTTCTTTTTGTTTTTGTGCATCTAGTATAAATGCCTCTTCAATGAATTCTTTGACTTGATCGCCAATTTTCGCTAAGTCATCCTCCATTAATTCTTGTATAGAAGATTTCTTTGATTATTTTCTCTTCTTATGCTTATGCACTGGTCTTTCCTTGGGATGTTCCTTTCTCTTCTATCCAATGGGTGGTGGGATTTCCTGAATGTCACCTTCACAATTTATTTGTTCTCCTTGGTCCTATTCTTATTCTTCTTGATCCTTCTCTGGTTCTTGTGTCTCCTTCTCTGGTTGTTCCATATCCTTCTGTGTTGTTTCTATCTCTAGGATTTTCCATTCAACGTCCTAGTTGTTTACAACATGTAATGCGTCAACAACCATAGTTGATCCAGATCCCTCTTTGCTTGAACATACATATGGTTTTTCCCTGCCTTAAATCACACAATAGCTTTATAGGCTTCAATTATCGGTAATTGAATGCACTATGTGTATTTAATGCATTGTCAACTAGTCTCCCTATAGATGTAAAAGGGGATGTTGTTGTCCAGCTATATGTTCTTGCCATTGTCACTATTGTTCTTGCCATCAATGACAAGCACACTCTTCCTGTAAATTATGCTAACAATATCCCCCTTTGGCATTGATGGAAACCTTGAAGGGTTGCACTATTCTGCTTAGACCTCCAACTATAGTATCCAGACCACACCTTTTCTCCCCCTTTGACATCAATGTCAAAGAAAACTAAGAGTGACTATGTTCTCCCCCTGATCAGAGATACAATAAGCATTCTCCCTCTAATTAGATATACTATGAGCACTCTCCCCCTGATCAGATAGGCTATTTTAACTTGATAATAGGTTCATGCCCAACTTCTGACATAGATACTCAAATTGAGCTTTTGTAAGCGGTTTAGTGAAGATATCAACTATCTGCTCTATGGAAGGAATATAATTTAGCTGAACAACTCTGTTTGTAACTTGCTCTTTGAGAAAATGATATTTTATTGGTATATTCTTATTCTTTACATGTAGAACAAGATTCTTGGAGACACTAATGGAACTGGTGTTATCACAGTGAAGTGGAATTCGATCGGTATAAGTTACCTTCAAATATGCAAGAGTTTGTATCATCCATAAGATCTGAGTGCAGCAAGTAGCAACAACAATTTACTCTGCCTCTGTAGTTGATAATGAAATAGATCCCTGCTTCTTACTGAGCCATGATACTAATGAATCACCTAAGAAGAATGCATGTCCACTGGTGCTCTTTCTCTCATCCAAACATTTTTCCCAATCAACATCTGAATATGTAGTTAATTGAAAATTTTGATTTCTAGGATACCAAAGACCATAAGTCATTGTACCCTTCAAATATTTGAATATCCTTTTGATAGCTTCTAAATGACTTTGTTTAGGAGAATACTAATAATGACCTACCATTCTAGCAACTTGCATTATATCAGGACGATGTTGTGATGTACAAAAGACTGCCTATCATTGATCGATATTTTCTTTGATCAACATCAGGTGAAATATCATCTTTACTGAACTTGCAACCAACCACCATAGGTGTACTAACAGGAGAGGAATCTTCCATCTAAAACTTCTTCAACATCTCTTTCAAATAAATTTCTTGAGAGATAAATAGCCCTCCAAAACTCTGATTGATTTGTAAACTAAGAAAATATGACATCTCTCCTATCAAGTACATCTCAAACTCAGTTTGCATAGAATTAGCAAACCACTGAACTGAAGGGTCATTAGTACATCCAAAAATAATGTCATCTACATAAACCAAAACAACTAATAAATCATCACCTTCAGACTTAATGTATAAATTACTATCAACAGTACCTTTCTTGAGCCCTTTGTCCTGTAGACATTTTTCCAGTCTATAATACCAGGCTCGTGGTGCCTATTTCAGTCCATATAATTCCTTTTTCAACTTATAGACATAGTCGGGATTATCTGTCAGTTAAAATCCTTCAGGTTTATCCACATATACATATTCTTCTAGATCTCCATTAAGAAATGTTGACTTAACATCCATCTGATATACTTTAAAGTTCTTATGACATGCATAGGCAAGAAATATTCCGATGGCTTCCAATCTTGCCACTGGTGCAAAGGTTTCATCAAAATCCTGTCCTTCAACTTGTGCATACCCCTTATAGACCAATCTGGATTTATTCCTAACAATTTGTCCTCGTTCATTCATTTTATTCTTAAACACCCATTTGGTGCCAATTACATTCTTATTTGCAGGTCTAGGAACAAGCTCCCAAGTGTTGTTCTTCCCAATCTGATCCAATTCCTCATTCATTGATTTTAACTAATTTACATCTTTACTGGATTCATTAAAGTTCTTGGGTTCCACCATGGATATGAAGGCTATATGTGATTTCTCGGTGTCTTTGATTATCCTTCTCCTGGTTTGTACACCTTTGCCTTTCTCACCAATTATCCAACTTGCAGGATGATTCTTCTGAGTAATTCTGGAGGGAGTATTTGGTGTTGTCTGTTGATTTGAGTCTACCTGAGTATTTTTATCTTCATCTGACTCAAAGTCTTCTCTTTCTGATTCTTGGACCTGTTCATCTTCAACTTCAACTATATCCTATGTTGTTGATTCAACACTGCTTACATCTCGTACCTGGATTTATTCATCAAATTTTATGTCAATACAATCAACCAATTTATGCAACCTCTTATTATAACATCTCTATCCTTTACTATTTGTGGCATACCCTAAGAAGATACCTTCATCAGCCCTGTCATCATATTTTCCAACATTTTCATCATTATTCTTGATATAACACTTACTCCCAAAGACTTTAAAATGCTTGATTGAAGCAGGTCTTCCAAACCATCGTTCATAAGGAGTATTGTCACTTTGTGGCCTGAGATGAGTTTTGTTAAGAATATGTATAGTTGTATGAATTTATTCTACCCAATATGTCTGAGCAATATTCTTTTCAATCATCATTGATCTTGCCATCTGTTGAATTGATCTATTTTGCCTCTCAACTACTCCATTTTGTTGTGGAGTCCTTGGAATAGTATACTCTCTTTTGATCCCATGTTTATCACAAAACTCTTTGAATTCTCTTGAACTAAACTCTCCTCCTCTATCAAACCTTACTGCCTTAATTCTTTTTCCTGTTTGTTTCTCAGTCAGAGCCTTAAACACTTTGAATTTTTCAAATGCTTCAAATTTTTCTTTAAGAAAGGCAACCCATGTAAGTCTAGAATAATCATCAATAATCAACATGAAATAATTTTCTTTTCATGTACCTTCCTTCCTTGATGGTCCACATAAATCCATATGTACTAACTGAAGAGGCTTCTTTGTTGATGCAAAGTTCTTAGATTTAAACTGTGTCCGAGTAAGCTTTCCTATTTGGCAAGATTTACATACAGAATCATATGGCTTTGATATCTTTGGAAGATCTTTTACCACCCCATTGTTTCTAAGTTTGATTAGATGATCAAAATTTAGTTGTCCAAGTCTCCTATGCCATAGACAACGTTCATCATGTTTGCTTAGATGACACTCTTCTCTATCTTCTTTGAGCACATATACATTATTATATGTCCTTATGCCTTTAGCCACCACTTGTCTTGAGTTTATAGACTTTATCTTACAATATTTGGAAGTGAACACCACTTCACATCCTCTATCACGCATTTGACTTACACTGAGCAAATTATGTTTCAGCCCATCTACAAGCAGAACATCCTAGGCTTTTCTTTTTCCATTACCCAAACTCACCATCCCTTTACCCTTGATTTTACTTGGTTCATCATTTCCAAAGGTCACATTTCCTGTTTTTCTTTTACTTATAGACAAAAACTTATCCTTGTCTTTAGTCATGTGCTTGGAACATCCACTGTCTATATACTAGAGGTCTTTTTGTTTTTGAGCTGAAAGTACTAGACCACATTTTTCACTATCTTTTTTTTTCCATGTGTTGGCATTTCTAGCTAAGGGTTTTATCCTTGGATCTACTTTGTGATTCTTCAGATGGCAGTTTGCAGCTTTGTGGCCGAAGTTATGATAGTTATAGCATTCGAGCTCATTGTTCAATAGGTCAAAGTGATTGGTGCAACTTTGTCTACTCATTGGTTGTTTAGTTCTATGTTGCAAAGATTGTTTATTTCTCGATCTCCTCAGTTGCATGTCTCTAAACTTAATTTGACAATTTGCAATCTTATGACCAAAATTAGAGAAGTAAAAACAGTAACCATGGAAGAAATTTTTGTACCTGAAGGATGGCCTTATTCTTGGCATTTGTTTCTCCATCTTCTGATATCTTTGTTTTTTATCAGGGATCATCTTATCTTTATTAGCTTTTGGTGGCAGAGTACTCACATGGTCTGATTGTCTGCTGACTTGGAACTTGATCATATTTAATGACTCTTTTCTTTCTGGTTGTCTATTGCTTGAACCACTTACATAACCTAAAGCAGTCTTCAACAAAGGAGATCTTTGTTTGCTCAGAATGTCATTTAATTATGTTGAGGCTTTAATGCTTGGAAGATTTTGGAGATACAATGCTTTAAACTTCTCCATCTCTTTTATGGTTTTTACTACCTCTTCTTCCAAGGCTTCACATCTTGTCTTCTTCTCTGATAACTGTTGTTTCAGAATGTCCTCTATTTTCTTTGCCTCTTCTAATTCCACTTTTAGCAAGGCAATGTCTTCATCAGGTTTTTTACTGTCTTTCTTGAACTGTATTAGCAATTGATTTTTCTTTTTCTTCTTAAATATGAGTCTAGCAATTTCTTCTAGGGCACTGATTAGTTCTCCTTCCAAGTCAACCACAGCTTCTTAATCATTAACATCACTTTCTATTATTTTATTATCATAATCCTCTTTGGCCATAAGCATAAAGTCATTAACCGTATCTTCACAAGAAGAATCACTATCTGTGTCTCCTGAAGAGTCATCATTGTTTACACATAAAATTTTATTTTTACCAAATCTATTGAATTTGTACTTCTCTTCACCTTTAGAGTTTTGGTCCTTCTTCTTGTATGGACACTTAGATGCAAAGTGACCTATCTTTCCACAGTTAAAACATTTGAAGGAAAACTTGCCTCGGTACTTGCCTGATCCTTTCTTTAGTCTTCTAACAAATTTTGCTTCAATTTCATTAGGCTCAGAATCCTCATTCTTATATACTTTAAATGATGCTTATCTAGAGGTGGGTTTATCTTTACCTATCCTCATTTCATAAGCAGTCAGAGTTCCTAGGAGTTGGTCAGTAGGCATAATTTTAAGATCATTCAGTTCTTCTATTGTAGAAACTTTTGGATTAAATCTATCAGGGAGATATATTAAAATCTTCTGAACTAAAAGTGTGTCTTCAATCTTCTCACCAAGACCCTTCATGGCATTTACAAGCTCCTCAACTCTTAAAAAATATTTACTAATTGTTTCATCCTGATTCATCTTTAGTTGTTCAAATTTCAATCTATATGTCTGAAGTTTGGCACCTTTTACTTTCTCATTTCCTTCATAACTACTAATAAGTTTATCCCACATCTCTTTGGTAGAGTCAAGATGCATCACCTTTACAAACTCAGCTTCAACAAACCCACTCAAGATAGCATTCATTTCCTTTGCATTGAAGCTAAATTCTAGCTTATCATCTTTGGAAGCTAGCACAACAGGTTTTGTATATCCAATCTCTACTACATCCCAAACATCAGCACCTAAGTCCATAATGTATGTTCTCATTCTAACTTTCCAGAAAGAAAAATTTGTTCCATCAAACAGAGGAGGCTTATTGGTTCAAGTTCCTTCATGAATTGTCATGTTTAAGCTTACTGATCTACCTTTAGCTAAAAGAAACCCACTCTGATACCAATTGTTGAAATTACTAAGACAAGTGAGAGGGGGGTGAATCAATTGTTACTGTGCTTAAACAATTTTATTCCTATTGAAATATTATTAATCTTTCCAAGTGATCATCAAGATTATGCAAGACATGAAAAGCAGAAATAATAAGCATCAATCGCACATATGATATACACAGAGACATATATTCATGAGGAAACCCATAAAGGGATAAAACCTCTTCTTCTTAGAATGATAAGCAGTCATTTATGTTGTGTACATCATCAATCTTTGAGCACCAACTCAAAATGAGGCTATAACCTCTTCTTTAACAAGCTGCAACTTGTAGAGAGCACCAACCCTCAATATTCTCTAGAACCCACTAGAAAGAATCATATTTTCTCCTTATGATCTCCAACACCAACTAGATGGAAGCACCTACTTCCACTTATACAAGCACCAACTTGCACACAGAAAACACTTAATTTTCCCTAGCACCACTCTGCCACCCTATTTTCTATCCACAACTAGATGGAAGCTACAAATCCTAGTATTCAAGCACCAACTTAAATAACAGAGGACCACAGTCCTCCCTAGCACCACCCTACCTCCATAATTATAAAAATACTTGAATAATACCTTACAACAATACAGACATATAAAAACTTACCACTTCTTCTCCGTTCTGCAATTCTACTCTACTTCTGTATGTTCATGCTTGGCTCCACTTGTTGTCTCTTTCCATCTGCTCTTCCTCTATTCTTCTCATGCTCTTAGGTTCTTGTATAGTCTACTCTTTTCACCATTTCTTCTTTTTCCAACTTATGTTCTTCATCTCTGCATTTTCACCCTCTGTTCATGCTGTTATTTTCATTACATGCAGTTCAACTTGTTTTACAGAGAAACAACAACCTGCCTCTGTCACAAAATCTTACTTTTATTCATTCTTTGATCATCCATTATGCTATGAATCTCCAATTCCCAAGTCGGGAATCTCAAAACGCTCAAGAGCCATGATTCCAATGCCCCAAAACAATGATTCAGTTAGTGTAATTGAATCGTAATTGATCAAGAAACCACAAAGTGAAACAACAACCCTTTGATCAGATTCGGTTTGATCAGTGTCATTGGATTATACACGCATAGGATTTTTGACTTTTCAATGCATAACCTCCGATGTGGAGCCTAACAGCGCTAGCTCCTTCCCCTAACTTCTGCTGATGTGACCTTGGGTGCTAATCTCATGTGACCACACGATTGCGGGCACAGCCAAAGGTGGTTTGACATCAAACTGTGTTTCGTCGTGCAATTTACCTCGAGCCTCCACGTGCCCTTTCTCCAAAACTGTGGTTTCGATTGCGGCCCGCCCTCAAATTTTTAAAGTTCATGTACCTTCAATCCCCAGAATGCGATGGGACCATCGATCTCAAGATCTTGACGATGCTCCTGAATTGACGGTTCAGATCTAACCTTCCTAAATCAATGACTATGATTTACTTCATGATCCGGGCTCCAAGAGTTTCAAATTTCAAACCCTTCTTTTCCCCGTATGCCAATCTTCCAGAATCAATGATCTGTGGACACCTGTCCTTCTCAATAGAAGGCTCTGCCTCTACCTCGGGAATTTGACCTTTAAACCAAATCAACAGTTTTGCAGCCCCTTTCTCGATCAATGGTTGAGATCTCCTTCGGGTCTCCAAACTTATGAAATCTCAAGTCTCAAACTTTACTTCCCCTCGAAGTATGTGGATTACTGCCATGTGTCCTCTTGAATTGGATGGTTGAGGCTTACTTCGAGTCTTTACCTGGAGTCCACAGGATTACCCCACATATTTTTTGGATCAGACGGCCTAGATTCACTTTGGATGATCTGACGCTTGAGATCTTCTTTGGACGATTTGACGACTAAGATCTACTTCAGATGATCCGACAGTCAATAATTTATTTTGGCTCTCTAGATCTCCGGACTTCGGGGATTTCCAATCTCAAACTGATGCTCTAGATCAGACGGCCCAAATTCACTTCGGACGATCTGATGCTTGAGATCTTCTTCGGACAATCTTCCGACTGAGATCTACTTCATATTATCCGACGATCAAGAATTTATTTTGACTCTTCGGCTCTCCGGGCTTTGGCTATTTCAGTTCTCAACTTGAAATTATTGATGTGAGATTTTTTTGAAGTGTAACCTCCTCATAACTTTAGACCCAAAACGAATGACGTTCATTTGATCAAGATATTAGATCAACGTCTCGATCTATCTGTGATGCATATTTGCCTTGGACTAAATCCAACGGATCTCCATCTTTCCTTATCCTATCCTTCCATTTAATTCGATCTGACGACTGACAGAAATCCGGGTGATCCAGATCTTAGATCTCAACCCTTGCTTAACATGTCCTTCCACTTAAGGTGATCCGACGGCTGATGGATATTCAAGTGATTAAGATCTTATATCTTATCCCTTTCTTATCCTGTCCTTCCACTTAAGGTGATTCGACGACTGACGGATATTCAGATAATCAAATTCTCAATCGTTTTGTCCTACTTATCCTATCCTTCCACTTAAAGTGATCCAATGGTCGTGAAGACTCTCGAAGCAGATCCACGATCAAGGATTTTGATCATGATCACATTTCAGTACTGTGCTTTCCCTTCTGAGCTTTGATATATGCATATTGTTCGCTTCTCCTCCTAATCTTATGCTTTTATTGTTTGCCATCATAGTTGTTGTTCTTGCCATCAATGACAAGCACACTCTTCCTGTAAAATACGCCAACACCTATAGAGATATTATTACTCAGTCACCTCTGTCGATTTTTGTTGGGGGGGAACCTGTACCAAATCCTATAGAAAAATAATGGGAAGGGTGAGATTGGAAGGTGTGATTTTTCTCACAACTTGGTGGGAGAAGCTACACTGATGAAGGGAGTGGTTCATGGAGGTCTGGAGAAAGAATTTTACCCGCTTAAAACTAGAAGTGCGAGAAAGTTAGGGAAAGAGAAGGGGAATTATGCTACTACCAGTTTAATGATGATTGATGGACCTAGGGCGCTTAGAGCTTAGAAAGCCCTAGAAAGGGTTAAAAAATTATTGTTGCAACTCTAAATGTTAGGGGAGTGGGGGGCACTTTGAATTTTTTAGCCCTCAAAAGGTTTTTAGAGTCAACAGAACTGGATGTCTTGTTTATCCAAGAAACTATGGTCTATGAAGAAAAAGCGAGAGAATTTTTTTTGAAGTTACTTCTTACTTGGTATTTCTGTGGAGTGGATTCTTCAGGACTTTCAAGTGGACTTTTAACTACCTGTAATCCAAGAAAAGTTGATTTTTATGCTTATTTGACCCCTGCAGGGATTTTGCTGGATGGAGTAGTTAAAGATTTAAATAAAAGACTGAAATTGATAAACTGCTATAGACCTTATTCTGACAGAGAGGTATTATGGGATGTTATTAAAAGGGATGGGTTTTTCAAGGAACAAAATTTAAATCCGGGGGGTGACCTAAACTTTACTACCTCAAACAGAGAAATGTGGGGAGCCCGTGCTAGAGTTGATCCCTTACAACTATCTTTTATCCAATTGATACAAGTTGAGGGACTGGTGGATGTCGAGCCTTTAAAACTACTCCCTACCTGGTGAAATGGCAGAGGAGGTCAGGACTACATTGCTAAGATATTGGACCAATTTTTTATTTCAGAGGATCTAGCGTTGTCATGGGTCAGATACAGAACTTGGGTATGCAATTTAAATATTTCTGATCATATGCTTGTGATCCTCCATTTGGAACAAGAAATAGGAAAGGTTTGCTACCCTTTTGAATTTAACTATGTTTGGCTTGAGGAACTAGAGTTTGTAAATTTAGTGAGACAAACTGGAATGGACTATTGGGAAATGAGATTTTAAATCCTATGCATTCATTGGTGATAAACTGGGAAAGAAATAAAAAACTAGAAGAAAAGGAAGAACTGGTAAAGATTGAAATGGAATTGGATACAATGTACACTAAGTTTCCAAGGGGTTTTGAGAAGGAGGAAGACAAAGTGTTGGTACTAGAAAAATAAAAAAGGAAAATGGTCGTACTGAGACAGGAGGAGGAAACCTGGAGGAAAAAGAGTAGGTTAAATTGGTTGGCTTCAGGAAATAGGAATACTAAGTTCTTTCATTCCTATGCAAACTCTAGAAAGCAGATCAATACCATCTGGGTTATTACCAAGGAAGATGGAACTGTGATCACTTGTAATCAAGGTCTACAATAGGAAGCAGTTGGATTTTTCCAAAATATATTCAAGGCATAGAAGAACCTTTCTATTTTTTATCAGTTAGCAGTATTAAGGAATTATCCTAGAATGTTCTCAGAGGAAGAAGGGAACAAAGTGGTTGAATCGGTGACTTTAGAAGAAATACTGTCAACACTAAAAGGCTTTAGTGCTTCAAAAATTCCTGGGCCAGATGGTTGGACTGTAGAATTTTTTCTGGCTTTTTTTTATCTAATGGGAAATGATATTTTGGAGATGGTTGAAGAGACCAGGAGGAAAGGTATGGTTAATGGAGCTTTGAATGCTACCTTCCTTTCTCTTATACCTAAGAGTGATAAACCAGAGTCCTTTGGGGGGTATAGACCAATTGCTTTATGTAACTTGGTGTATAAGATCATAACCAAAATTATTGTTTCTAGAATAAAATCTTGTATGTCTTGTGGAATTTCTAAGGAACAATTTGGATTTATTGAGGGAAGACAAATAACTAATGCCATTGGTGTAGTAGAGGAAGACTTACACAGTATCAAGGTAAAAAATATCAAAGCTCTGGTCCTAAAACTGGATTTGATAAAGGCTTATGATAGAATGGACTAGGGGTTTCTAAGGCTTGTATTGCTATAGGTGGGATTGATTTTAAAATCTACAGACTGGATTCTGGGGTGTGTGACTTCTGCAAATTTTGATGTGTTGATCAATGGTAGGCCCACGAGTTTCTTTAAGAGTACAAGGGGATTAAGGCAAGGGTGCCCCTTATCTCCTTTACTTTTTCTACTTGTTGTAGAAGGGTTAAGAAGAGCCATACAGGAGCAGGTTAGGGATAAGAAAATAGAAGGAGTCTATGTGGCAAGAGGGTTAAGAATTACCCATTTGATGTTTGTGGATAATGTAATTATTTTTGGGAGTGGAAACATTACTGAATGGGCAGTTTTTAAGGAAGTTCTGGAATTATTCTACCAAGCGACAGGGATGGATTTCAGCCCACAAAAGTCATCATTCCTAGAAGCAAGATGGAAAGTTGAGGATCTTTCTTTGTTGAAGGAGTTATTTCCCTTTGAAATAAAACCAATAGATGTTGGTTTTAAGTATCTTGGGTGTTTTTTAAAACCAAATTTCTATACTAAGGATGACTAGATCTGGCTAGAGAAAAAATTTGAAAAAAGAATATCAAATTGGAGTCATATATGGCTTACTTTAGGGGGAAGGTTCACACTTGTTAAAGTTGTTCTCGAAAGCATACATATGTATTAGATTTCTCTGGTGAATATTCCAAAAGGTATACTAAACAATATTAGAAGGAGGATGTTTAGTTTCTTGTGGACTAGTAAAAAACTAAAAGAAGGGATGCATTTGATCAGTTGGGAAAAGATTGTAGAACCAAAAAAGGATGGTGAATGGGGTATTAAAAATATTTTCTCTTTTGGAAAATCCTTGGCGGAAAAAATCTTGTGGAGGTGTCTTATAGTGCTTGTACTTAAGAGGTGTTACTTAAAAAATATATTAAGAAGAAAAATGTTATTGAGTAGCTCAGGGAAGGAAGGAAATATTAGACTAGTATTTCAAATATCTGGAGAGCACTTACCTCTTCAATAACTATCTTAACTGATTGGTTGATGTGGAAACCCGGAAATGGGAGGGATATTAGAATTGGAGCTGATCTAATGTTTGGGTCTCATACTTACTATAAACTGAAGGAATCTCATTTATGTTCTAAAGGTACGAGGAATAGAATTCCTTTCACAAGATGGGACAAATGATCTGGAGAACACAAGTCATACAAGTTGGAAAAATGATGAGACTTTGGAGCTGGTTGGAGAACAAAAAGAGGAATGGAATAATTTTATTAAGGGTCTAGTAGGATCATGGTTTGACCTAAATAATGATAAAGATACCTTATTATGGTCTTGGGATAGAACCAAATTATTGGTATGTTGAACTCTGGACTTGGCAGCTCCCACTAAAAGTCAAACTTTTTATTTGGTTAATGCTTGAACAAAGAATTATTACTTGGGAGAATCTGGTCAAAAGAGGCATCTCTAGGCCTAGTAGATGTGTTTCATGTGGGAACAATGAGGAAACTATGTATCATCTTTTTGTGGAGTGTAGTTTTACCAAAGAAATTTGGTTTACAATTGTAAAGGACTTAAAACTAATGAATAAGTGGGAAGGAGGACAGATTGTTGAATGTTTAGAAAATTGGATCAGGAATGAGTTAATTTGGTAAGAAATACCATGTTATATTTTTTTGGATGTTTGGAAGCACATGAATCTGGTTATTTTTTAAGATCACCCGTCGAATCTGGTCAGAGTTTGTAACAGTATTTTACAGGACTTGGGAGAAAGAAAAAGTCCAAAATCTACTAAGCTTAGCACGGTTGATAAGCCTCCTTTACTTGATTGGGATCAGGCAGAAGAATTTTTTTGATGGTGCCTCACAAGACAAGGGTGCTAAATGTGGGGCTGGAGCTGTATTGAAATGTCAAGCTAAGGGCACTTTTAGACTTAAGATGAACTGTGGTAGAGGAACTAATACTAGGGGTTAACTCCTATCCTTGTGGTGCATATTATTTTTTGCTTGCTATAAAAAGGTAACAAGGTTACAACCAGTGGGTGAATCAAAAGTTATTATCGATTGATTTTCTAATGAAAACAATCTACAAGTGGTTTCTCTTCAACCTTGGATGGAAAAAATTTGAGTGTTGAGCAAGAGATTTCAACAAATCAAAACTCAACATATTTATAGAGATTATAACAAGGAAGCTAACCAGCTCTCTAAAGAAGCTCTGTTATTGGAAGAGGATGGAATATATGTTGCATGGGTACAGAAGAAGGCTGTCAATAAAGGATAACCCTCCAATCTGAATTCCTCGCCACTATGACGGGTCTAAAAGTTGGTCCAATCTGAACACATTTAATCGTTCCTTCTAGATTCCTTTTTCAGCTGTATAACTAGAGATGGCGATTGACTTGACTTATTTAATCTGTGTGAACATATCCTCGACATTCCAAATTATCTTCTTTCCTTTGTTATGGTTTTCAATGGATGAAAATTCCATGAAATAAAGGAACTTGAATTCTATACAACTCCACATATAAAAGAAATCATGATTGCCTTCACATGCTTTACTGGTCCACATTCTCGAATTCATGTTCTTACCGGTACACATTGTTGATCGAATGCGTGTGACTGTGTTCCGATCAGACTCTCTATCATTGGGTCCACTCGAATCCAAGCATGAACAGACCGGGCCGGCTAGCGAATCTCCATATTCGCTGTCAATAAATGATAACCCTCCAGTATGAATTCATCGCCACTATGATGGGTCTAAAAGTTGGTCCAATCTGAACACATTTAATCCTTCCTTCTGGCTTCCTTTTTCAGCTGTATTACGAGAAATGGCGATTGAATTGACTTATTTAATCCGTGTGAACATATCCTCGACATTCTAAATTATCTTCTTGCCTTTGCTATGGTTTTGAATGGATGAAAATTCAATGAAATCAAGACTGGGAACTTGACTTCTATACAACTTCACATATAAAAGAAATCATGATTGTCTTCACATGCTTTACTGGTCCAGATTCTCGAATTCATGTCCTTACCAGTGCACATTGTTGATCGAATGCGTGTGACTGTGTTCCAATCAGACTCTCTATCATTGGGTCCACTCAAATCCAAGCATGAACAGACCGGGCCGGCTAACGAATCTCCATATTCGTTGTCAATAAAGGATAACCCTCCACTCTGAATTCCTCGCCACTATGATGGGTCTAAAAGTTGGTCCAATATGAACACATGTATTCCTTCCTCCTAGCTTCCTTTTTCAGCTGTATTACGAGAGATGGTGATTGACTTGACTTATTTAATCTGTGGGAACATATCCTCGACATTCCAAATTATCTTCTTGCCTTTGTTATGGTTTTCAATGGATGAAAATTCCATGAAATAAAGGAACTTGAATTCTATACAACTCCACATATAAAAGAAATCATGATTGTCTTCACATGCTTTACTGGTCCAGATTCTCGAATTCATGTCCTTACCAGTACACATTGTTGATCGAATGCGTGTGACTGTGTTCCGATCAGACTATCTATCATTGGGTCCACTCGAATCCAAGCATGAACAGACCGGGCCGGCTAGCGAATCTCCATATTCGCTGTCAATAAATGATAACCCTCCAGTATGAATTCATCGCCACTATGATGGGTCTAAAAGTTGGTCCAATCTGAACACATTTAATCCTTCCTTCTGGCTTCCTTTTTCAGCTGTATTACGAGAAATGGCGATTGAATTGACTTATTTAATCCGTGTGAACATATCCTCGACATTCCAAATTATCTTCTTGCCTTTGCTATGGTTTTCAATGGATGAAAATTCCATGAAATCAAGACTGGGAGCTTGACTTCTATACAGCTTCACATATAAAAGAAATCATGATTGTCTTCACATGCTTGACTGGTCCAGATTGTCTTCAATTGCTGTCTACAGGAAGCTGATCAAATTGCATAATAATTGGGATGATCAAATTGCTGTCTACAGGAATCCTGTAAAGAATCTTTGAAGTGTAGATATTCCGGTCTGTTCAACCAGAAAGAGAATCGAAGGCGGATCACGTGAAAACCATGATCATTAATACAACAAGTGATCGACAATGACAAAAATATGTTATTCGTGAAATTATTGAATGGAAAAGAGCGAGAGGAGAAATAGTGCTTGCATAACCTAACTTTAGAATCATTTTTTACTTTTTCAAAACTAAAATTTGAACCCAACTTTTTTATCTCAGAAAATGTACTCTGTGATTTGGAAAATAAATTTAGAACCAAATGTTTTTTTTAATCATTTTATTCCTTTTAGATCGCAAATATACATTCAGACTTACGAAAATAAACTTATATTCAAATATAAGTGCATGACAATTGAATTCATGAATTTTAAGTATTCTCGTCATTAATTGGGCGAATATAACGTAGCACTTAGATTGAAACATTTGGGTACCACACATATGACCCAACCACCACACATAAGAGGAAGACGAAAGTGGTGAGGATAATAAAGAACGGGGAAGATGAGGAAAGAGGGTAAAGGAGCTTTAGTTATTTAAAATTTAAGTTAATGTTTACTTAGGAGTAAGATTGATTTTAATGAAATTTTGATTATGTTTTTAAGTTTTCTATAATAATAAAGAGAAAAGTCAAATTAGAAGGGAAATCAAATTTACTTTCTTATTAGACTAGGTGTTTTAGTTAAGAAGACGAAAGGAAACCAAACAAAAGTGAAAGGAAAATGGGGAAGAGGAAGTGCTACTTAGGCATAGAAGATTTTGATCGACTATGTGCATGGCCAAAATAGTTGAGCCTCTTATAGAGCTCCAAAGACTCGCCAAATCTTCATAATTGTGACTAGTGAAACACTACTTTGCCATGAAAATTGTGGGGTTTCTTCTAGGTGTGAGGTCTTTGTTCTATAGGTTATGTTGATATATAAGACACAAGCATGGATCAAAATGTACAACTGGCATATTAGGCACACCGATCGGTCCATGAATAGAGGAGATCAAATTTGACTATGTAAAAATTTGTGTGTTTTCAAATATATATGAGAACATTGAAGACCTCCCAAATGCATCTCTAACTAACCTAATGATCGAATCTAAACATACAATATGAGGTCGATCTAGTTAGGAAGAGAATTCTCACCCACAGTCTTGGTGATGTTGTAAGGCCCTTATCGGAGTGGTATAGGATTCTTGTGGGGGCTTGTAAGTCACTCTTTCTACAAGTGCAATCCTATCATATCACTAACCTTGAAATTATGTGGAACTAGATGTTGATCATGTATTGATTGCACTTGGCATTGGATTTATGCAAACTACCATGAACTTATTGATGAATGTGCTTGATCCATTAAACAAATTTGGTTACTTTGTCTTCCTCATTTTGTGCATGGAAAGTCTCTCCTTGCATAGATGCAATAGGAAGAGCTATTTCAATTGAGGCCAACGGTTGGAACCCCAGGCACACTTGAAAAAGGTTGTGGTTAATCGAACTATGAAGGACTTTGTTGTAGCTATGTTGAACACAAAAAAGGCTTTTCAACTCATGTACATGGATGATTGGAGTGATTGATGTACAAATTATTTCATTTTTTAATTATTGGAGTTGTTGATGTACAAATGAACCACATGAACCATCACTAAACTTTCCATTAAGAAATTAAGAGCTCATGTACAAATTATTTCATTTTTTTTATTTTTGTTTCCATAGTTTAATAGTTTTTTTTGAATATTTTGTTTAATTTCTTTTCTTTTTTTTTGTTTTTGTTTTTTGAATTGATTTTTGTTTTCCCTTTTTAAATATATATATATATATATTTTTCATTTAAAATGTTTGTTTTAATATTTTATTTTTTTATTTTTCAAAAAAGATGTGTTTTTTCATTTCAGGGCTTTTCCCTCTATTCTTCTTCTTCTTCTTTCCTTTTTTATGATTTTGTTTGCAACAGTTTCAATTTTTTAGGTCACGGTCTCAAAAACTTTGCAATTTTAAGAATGAAAAAAATAACAAATGTGCTACTTGTAGCATTGTGTTTCGATTCAAAGGTTGATTTCATGTTTTTGGTTTGCAACAATATCATTTGTTAAGGCCATAATTTCAAAAAAGTTTTAATGCTAACATCAAAGAAAAGGGGGTGCTAATAGCACCACTTTTCATTTTGGGGTTTGATTTTAAGGTTTTTGTTTAGAACGGTATTGTTTGTCAAGACCAGGATTTCAACCAAGTTATACTTTTAACCCTGAAAAAAGGAGGTGATGCTAGGAGCACCACTTTTTGGGGTCAATAGAAGGTTTTTTTTGGCAACTTTATGGGGATTTATGGCCATGTTAGAAAAATGTTGTAATTCTAACCCGAAAAAGGGTTGATTCTAGGAGCACAACTTTTCAATTTAAGGGTTGATTTTGGTGTTTTTGACCCAAAAATATGGGTATTTAGAGCTAGATTTCTTGTTTTGAGGTCAGAGTTCTCATTAAGATGGTAACTTTGATTACCACCCCATTGTAATGCACCTCCCAAATCATCTTTCCATGCTCACCTAAAGGAACAAAGAGATGGTCAAGATGGCATAGAAGTGCATCCTAGAGGTGGAAGTTTGAAACATGTCTACCTATGCCCATTGTTTGATATGTAACAACGAAGTCGGGACCATTGTCATACAAATGGATCCACCTAGAAGTCTCTTATCCACAAGAATTAAGAAACCAGAGGTCATCTAAGGAAATTTCCAACTCAGTTGGTGTAGCCTTCCTTGTACTTGATGTTCAAGTGGAATTGTTGAAGGTATATGGACCACTTTTGATGGTATTCTTTCTTCAACTTTCCCTACATTTGCATTAATTATAGGGGCGTGTGTTCAGTGTGGCCAATCACTTCCTTTGCTAAAATATAATACTTACTTTGTTGACATGCCTACACAATGGAGTATGTTCCTTATCATGGGTGGGGTACCTATGAACTGCATTAGAGGGTGTCTTGCTATGATAAGATAATGAATGTCCATGCTAAGTGAGGACTACATCAAAAATATAATTTAAATCATTTGTCTCAATCTCGAATAACTATTACACATTTGGCAGAATGAAGATTGGTGCCAAGTAAAGGAAACACTTTAGATCATAAGATGATTTCTATTGTGCCTCGACCCAAATATACTTGTCTTTGGCTCTACCCTTGGTTGTTTGGCTCAAGGGATATGAGAGAACCCCAACATGAACTTGTGATAGAAGTTGGTGAGGCCCAAGAAGTTGTAGAGCTCCAATTGGAATATCCACCTACAGACATCATGGATTGCATCGATGTACAAATAGTGACAAAAGGCCTTGCAACCATATTAAAATCCCAACACCAAGTACATGTCTTAATGATGGTGAGTTGAGAACAAAATATATTAAAAATGATGAAACACAGTTACCAACTTAACGAGAACAATGACCTCAAAACGAGAACTCTAGCCCTTAAAACCTATATTTTTGCATAAAAAACATGAAAGTCAACCCCCAAATCAAAAAGTGGTGCTATAGGTAGCACCATTTTTTCTAACCGGGTCAAAATTACAACAATTTTCAAACATGGCCTTCAAAACTCATACAGTTGCTCGGAAAAACCTTAAAATTGACACCTAAATAAAAAAGTGATGTTACCTAAAGAAAAATGTTTTCTTCTAAACATTAAAATTATATCTCTATACGACCTAATTGAAATTGTGACCATGACAATGGATCCCTATACAAATAAATAACCCAAAATTGGACCCAAATGATCACTTGAAAATTTATTTACAAATTTTTATTTTTATTTTTATGTTTTAAATTTATATTAAAAAAAATAAATAGAGAGAAAAACTTCACAAATAATTTTTTTAAATGAAGAAAAAAACACCCCTCGGGTGGGGTGATAGTGCGGTCTACGCGGCATTCAGTGGAGGCGGGTGGCGGGCAGCAGGATACGGGGGCACGTGAAGGGATCGTGCCACCCCCCCCCCCGGCGTTTAATTAAACCGTAAATTCGTTGTGAATGGGCATTAATGCACACATTAACGCATGCTCCCCTCCATTCTGGCTTAATAGCATGATTGTGATTACAATGCTGGTTAGTTGTTGCAGTTGGCCCCCCACAGAGCTCGCTTTGCAGTGGCAATGGCGTGACCCGTCCTGGACTGAGCCCGACCCTGTCCATTCCTCGACCATTCGCCCCCGCAGAGTGCACAATACCGCCTTTGTTTGCAGCTTCTGTTGGACCATGACTCGCCCACGGGGAAGGCCAAGGCGAGGCTCGCCCTGGAAGCCTCGACGTCCTTCAGTCTCCCGCTCTGACTCGCCTTCCATAAGCTCTTCCCCCCGTAGCCAGTCTGGACAAATCTCAGTTGCTTCTCGTAACTTGGTGAATGCGCAACTCAATTGTGGGGCGATGGTGCCCAGAATAGCCGGCTCTCCCCATCGACACCTTCGCGACCCTCCAGTGAGTCCTTCTGCCCCTGCATCTAAACCTCAACAGAATTCTCGAGGGGCTGGGCCTCTTCCCCGGCACTCCTTAACCACTGCGTAGATTTGGGATAGCTTCGCGGCACTCTATGACCTAGTCTTTGGTATCCGCCAGGGAGTGGAGGACCTCAATTATCGCCTTCAAGAAACCGACGTCAAGGTGGACCTCTTCCTTCGGACCCTCAACTCCCTGCAGGATTCTCTCGCCTCCAGAACGAATGAGGATGCTCCAATGGAGGAGCCAGCCGCGGCGGCAGATGCAGCAACAGGTGTAAAGACGGATGCAGCAACAGGTGCAGACCGAGGCAGCAAATTTGATGGCACTGTAGGCGACGTGGAAGGCGAAAAGAATTGGGCATATCAGCCTACGTACATAGAAGAGGATCCCTGGCCTGGGGACCTCCAGCCCATGTGGCCAAATTTTTCTCCAGGTGTCTAGCTAGTCAGTCTTGTCACAGGGGGTCAGTAGTCTTTCTGTCAACTTTTCTTTCACCATATGAGGAGTTTTTAGGTGTAAACTTTTATGTTTAAAACAATAATCAGTAGTACTGATAAGTTCGGGGTATCCTGTCCCCGAGGCGTAGGACAGTCGGTGATGGAGTGTGTTGTTAAACCACTCCGTGATGTTAAAGTCACCGGTTCGAAACCCGCCGGGACAAAAAATCCAACCATGTTAAGGGTTGGTGTGGCTCAGGCCGGGTGCGATCCCCGGGTGATTTTGACGGCTTAGATGCCCCTGAGTCACGGTTTCTCAAGCCACAGATTAA
>JZKD02S1789266.1:543197-554005 GCA_000966675.3 Picea glauca | reverse complement strand
TACATTTTTTAAGATTTTTTTAAAATAATTTTGGCTTTTTTATTTATTTTTGTTATTCCAAATTTTTATAAATTTTTTTCCTAGATTTTTTAGTTTTTAAAAAAAAGTTTTTTTTTTAACTTTTTTAAAAACCAATTATTGGATTTCCTTTCTTTTTTTCTTCATTTTTTTTAATGTAAATTTTAAAAAATTATAAAAATAAATTTTAAGCAATGATTTATGAGCCTATTTTAAGTTGTTTATTGACCATGGTAGTCATTGTCGAGGCCACAGTTTCAATTAAGTCATAACTTTAACTCCAAAAAAAAACCTGGTGCTACTAGTAGCATCGTTTTTCGATTCAGGGACCAATTTTAAAATCTTTGTCCACAATGACATCAGTTGTCAACGCAATGGGTCTAAATTTTAACCATTACAAAAAAAAGGTGCTACCGGTAGTGCCACTTCTTTATTTAGGGGTAAAAATAACCACTCTAAAAAATTGAGAACTCTAAAGAGTTCTCGTTAAGTTGGTAACTCTGTTATGACTCTTTAAATAGATACATGAACATTGCACATTGTTCTAAAATTATTGTATGTCTGTAAAATATCTATGAACTAGATGATTGAGGAGGAGGGAATTGATGATTTGGATGGATGAAAATTCAACAATAAAATAGTAGACTGGATTCATACTATCAGCGTCTCATACATATGGCAAACAGGGAGTTCACTTACAGAGAACACCTGGCAGTTAGATCACAAGTGGCAGAGGTTTCCTATCTTCCAGGCAGTGGTTAGAGCACTGATCCTCCAGCTGGCAGCATACTTCAAACAACCTCAGGCATTCGACTGTTGTTGCATTTATTTATTGTGATGATGTTACAGTGTATGCACCAACAAAAACTTAACAAACCTCCAGCATGCCATATGTTTCAAGCAGCAGTTAGCAAATGGAACCTTCATTTAATTTACTGTTCGATTTGTTTGAGGAGACAATTGACATGTGTCTATCTGTGTGTGTAACTGTTTTCTATTTTCAGAAAACAGAGTTATGAGCTCGAGTCTTGAATGGCTAAGGAAATTTTTATTATTTATACACATGTAAAAGGCAAAACAAGGGTTCGATGGGGGCTGAGAGGAGAGGGTTTTGACCTGTGTGAGAGGTTTCGACTTGAATTTTTAATTTTATTTGCTGGAGCTGAGGGTTGTGCTTGGCCAAAAACTTTTCTCTAAAATCATTTAAAGACTGATCAATAAAGGACATGTTTTTCACAGGATTCTTGTGTGGAGATGTTGGTGGTGTTTCTTATCTTTGTTAAGTTTTTCCTGTTATCATTTTGCTTGTTTTCAATTTCTTAATATCAGAAGATAGTACATAGAGCAGAATTTATTGGCAAATACTCGGCTTCTCTCCTTTTGATAATCTTTATTTTAGTCATCTAAAGAGCTCAGTCAAGGAATTCTTAGCTGCTCCTTTGCTTGGTTTTTTCCTCCCCTATTTCTTCCTCAAATCTACATCATCAAAACTTATTTCGATCCAACATTTCCGCTACCTTGCCCTGTGTAAGAACTTTGTCCAGATCTGAGAATGAAACACATATTCAAGCGTAGACCCCATTTTCCCAATGGCCCTCCTTGCTATCCCAAAAAGACCATTTAAAAACCCCAACCCCATACTTTCATTACGTTTATAGCTAGCCTAACATCTGTCCTATTCCATACCAAGTTAATCTAGAAAGAGAGATCCCTCTCTGAGTCTTGGAGGGCTAGATCCAAGACTCCAAGCGGTTCGAGGTTACCTCTGTGATTGCCTCCGTAGCCTTTGGCAAATAACAGAGCGCTAACATTTTTGGCGACTTCACTGGGGACTTTCTCCAGAGGTTCACTTCAAGTTCAGATTTGACTTCTGATGGTGAACAGAAGCCAAACATAGGAAGGCTGTACCATTCACCTGGCGACTCCATTGTTCAAGATCCCGAGCTTCAAAGATCACAAGCGACTTCACTGCTGAAGAATCCAAATTTCAAAGCCTTGATGATGCTTCAAGATGACATGGTATGTGGAAAATCCTATATATTGTGAAGCTATAAAGGAATTCAGGGATGAGTTAGCAGATTTTCAAATTGATGAAGTTTTGTTAACAACTGTGTTTCATTGTTGGAAATCAAATTTTTTTTCTCATGAAATTAAAATTTGTGTTCTCAAGCTGTTTGCTGAAAGACTTGAAAAGGATATTGAGCTTTTGAATACTCATATTCAATCTTATAGTTTCCAACATCCAAAACAATTTTATGAGAATCTTACGTCTCCAAAACCAAAAAATATTCTATCATCTTTCCATTTTCTGATTGATGAATATTTTGTTTGCAAGCATAAGTCTGAAATTGAACAATTGCAATCATGGTCTAATATTGAGGACAAGAATGGGAAACTTATCCATGTTAAAATGCTAAAGTAACACCAGGAGAGTCAACAAATAGATCATATATTTATTGACCTGGTTGCAAATTATATGGAGCTCCTTTTCAGTATAACTATTCAATTATGTTTTTTCTGCAAGGACTCGAGCCATCACCAGTTTCCATTACATATTTCAGTTTTGATTTTCATCAAGCATGATGAGGAAGCCCAATCATGGGATCAACTGCTGGGTTGGCTTCATTGGCACTTTTTCATTACCTGATTGAAGCAGTAACTGTTAGCAAAGTAGGGTAGGTAGGAATGCGCCAATAAGCTCAACATGATGAGCATTTTTTTTTTCCCTTCATAGTTTTATTTTCAGTTTACAGTCTGGGGGCAGCCCAATGATCAGCTGGTCGGTGAAATTAAGAGTTCAACGATTCTAGACACCTCCTTCGGAGCTATCTTCCCCAGGTGGAGCCTATGTTAGAACCCTATATAATAGGGAATCATTGTTCTGAATAATACTTATCTATTTCAATCTTTACGCTTTTTCTCATGACACATGGCAAAGGTGGATGAAAGCACTCGACACTGACCAAGCAGAAAAAGAGTACCTGCGCGCAAGCTTCAAAGCGAGTTCCGGTGCATTTTTAGCAAAAAACTGTGAAGCAGTTTGAAATGGAAAATTTTGACTCTTGTGGGTAAATGCAAAGTTGGTTTTATTAGCCTAAATTGGATTTTTATAATCTATGTTTGGTGAATTTAGCAAAAAATTGGCCCCTCGGCCTTTGCCTTTATGCATAGTTTTATGCAAAAATTTGACAATATTTTTAGCAAAAAATTATATTGGCCTAGGGCCAACCCTCCGAATACTCAACACCTAGGATAAGTACCATGTCATGCACCAACAACAAACACACAAACCAGCGCCAGCGCCAACAACAAACCCCAAATCCCAAGCCTCGGGCTCACTTCATCGACACAACGTGCGACTGTTGGCTCATATAAATGCCACATGTTGAAGTTACCGCATGCATGTGGGATTAAATCCCAAAACTTCAAAAATAAAAAAACACAGAGTATGCGATGAGAAGACCCTGGTACCAGCAGAGGAAAGTGCCAACTGTCGAGTTTAGCAGGTATATCCCACAAGATAGATTTAACAGGCACCTCCTTTGGCAAGAAAATAGTAAGCAATTTGAACAACGACAGGCTATGGAAAGGAACTTGATCTCTATGGCCAGAGAAGTTGAGAAACTTAGAGCAGAGCTTAGAAATTCTGAAAAGAGAGCCTGGGCTGCTGCTGGAACTCCAGGTGGACCATATGGTACAAAACTTGGCACTGCAAGTGTTGGGTACTCTGGTCCATATGCAGAGGCCTATGGCTTACATCTGTCCCAAGGTGGTGTGGAAAAAGGCCCTCAGTATGGGTCTGGATCTGATCCCTGGGGATCCTTTGAAAATAAATGATCCCATGCTCACAGATAAACAAAAGGTCATAATACCATCTTAGCAATGCAGTCTTGCTTGCTACTTTTTAAATTTTAATCGGGTATCTTGTGCTGAGAGTTTCCAGTGTCAAAAGGATTGATGTACTTTGTAGAGATCATGGAGTGCTTAACTCGTCGAATCTTTTTTACATCTCACATTTGAATTTGAAGGAGAGGCTTGTTCTTGGTAATAGGTTTTTTTTTGTTATCTCGTTGACTTGATACTTATTTTAAGTAGAAAATTGTGAAACTCATATCATACAATGTTTCACTGTCATTCCATTGATATGCAAGAACGGATGAGTTAGGTGTGCCATTTGCGATAACGGTTGATTCAGAATCATTAGAACCAGTTGATGTAAATGAGCAAGCAAAAGTTAGTTCTGAGGAGCGAGTGAAAAGGAGCTCTGAGAAACAGACTAAAAGGAATGTTGATGCAGAAACAAAGTCTAAAGGTGACAATGGAGCATTAGTTTCAATTTTGACTCACTCAGAGGCCAATGAACGACCTATTAAGTCCCATGAAACTCGGCGAAGAAGGGATTGGAACCCATCTGATCATAAAGCATTAAGAGAAGCAAAGGAAACACCAAGACATCAAACTAATTATGACGAAAGAGCCGACTCTAGAGAAGTTCAAAATTCTCAGTTTAAAGGCAAATCAGTGTCAAATAGACCGCATAGTTCGTTTGGAAACTTATTTTATAATTTGTTTTCTAGTTGAAGATAGTCATAGACAAAAAATGGTAGACTGGATTCATACTATCAACGGCTCATACATATGGAAAATAGGGAGTTCATTTACAGAGAACACCTGGCAGTTAGATCACAAGTGGAAGAGGTTTCCTATCTTCCAGGCAGTGGTTAGAGCACTGATCCTCCAGCTGGCAGCATACTTCAAACAACCTCAGGCATTCGACTGCTACTGCATTTATTTATTGTGATGCTGTTACAGTCTATGCGCCAGCAAAAACTTAACAAACCTCCAGTGTGCCAGATGTTTCAAGAAACAGTTAGCAAATGGAACCTTCCTTTAATTTACTGTTTGATTTGTTTGAGGAGACAATTGACATGTGTCTATCTGTGTGTGTAACTGTTTTCTATTTTCAGAAAATAGAGTTATGAGCTCAAGTCTTGAATGGCTGAGGCAATTTTTATTATTTATACACATGTAAAAGGAAAAACAGGGGTTCGACAGGGGCTGATAGGAGAGGGTTTCAACCTGTGTGAGAGGTTTCGACTTGAATTTTTAATTTTCTTTTCTGGAGCTGAGGGCTGTGCTTGGCTAGAAATTTTTCTCTGTAATCATTTAAAGACTGATCAGTAAAGGACATGTTTTTCATAGGATTCCTGTGTGGAGATGTTGGTGGTGTTTCTTATCTTTGTTAAGTTTTTCCTGTTATCATTTTGCTTGTTTTCAATTTCTTATTATCAGAAGATAGTACACAGAGCAGAATTTATTGGCAAATACTCTGCTTCTGTCCTTTTGATAATATTTATGTTTTTCATCTAAAGAGCTCAGTCAAGGAATTCCTAGTTGCTCCTTTGCTTGGTTTTTTCCTCCCCTATTTCTTCCTCAAATCTACATCATCAAAACTTATTTCGATCCAACATTTCTGCTACCTTTCCCTATGTAAGAACTTTGTCTAGATCTGAGAATGAAACACATATTCAAGTGCAGACCCCATTTGCCCAATGGCCCTCCTTGCTGTCCCAAAATGACCATTTAAAAACCCCAACCCCATACTTTCATTACGTTTATAGCTAGCCTAACATCTGTCCTATTCCATACCAAGTTAATCTAGAAAGAGAGATCGCTCTCTGAGTCTTGGAGGGCTAGATCCAAGACTCCAAGCGGTTCAAGGTTACCTCTGTGATTGCCTCCACAGCCTTAGGAAAATCATAGAGCGCTAAAAGTGACAACATAGAAAGACAACGCGTAGGAAAAATTGGACTTGACGCAAATGCATGAAAAAAGTGTAAAACAATTATGACTGGGTCTATAAATGGTGGAAAGCACGCGTTAACTCGACACGTAGTGATTTTTTATCACAGAGAGAGATAGAAGTGTGTTCCCTAGGTGAAATTGTGCAAATAAGAAATCAAGTGTTCAAACCAAATACAACATGACACCACCAATGTTTGGCGCTCCAGGATAGTATGTACGGGTTACTTGACAGGGCCAAAGGAGGATGTAATGGATGAGAGATCTTGAGAATGTCGTGAGCTTGAAGATGTTACCACTTTTGAGACATAGTCACTTAGCCCGATGAGGGTTGAGGAGGAAACATCGACAATGACACAAGTGGAAGTAGGGCAGAGCTTTGGTATTAGAAATGGTATTACAAACCATAATATTGAAACATCAGCGAAACCTGACGAAATGAAGGGTCAACAATAGGGCCGTGATAAAGAGGAGGTATTGGTTGAGGACATCACCAACCAACCATAATCCGAGGGGGAAGAAAATGACACAAAAATAATAGAAGCAGGTCCATCGGCTGTCGGGAAGAAAAGAAAGGCACGGGACACCACAAAAATTACACTTCCCTACCTCCTAGATGTAGTGGTGACTATGGAGTACATGCTCAGGAAAGTTCCTAAACTAAGGTACTCAGACCACGATGTATGCGACGTAACAAAATTCCCATACTTAGCTAAGGAACCTACTTGGAAAACACAGGGGAAATTGGACCCCTAGGCAAACCAATTATGGATTTCACGCAATGGATAACAAAGCTCTACAACTCTGGGATCATGAACCTCATGGGCATACCATACTTCAGGCATGGTAAAAATGTTGGGCTTTGCGCCAAATAATTGTTATCCTGGGTACATGGTGGCATTCTTTGGATGGATAGGCCAGTACAACTCGATGTGGTGTTGATAGCCAAAATTACGGGATTACCCATGGTCGACGCACAACCACAGAAATACGTGGACAACAAAGTGTGTGAGAAGGATATCATCGAGCTAGTCAAGGCACAATTTGGTACCAACAGAGGGAACATGGGTATTGTGCTCAAATATATCAATGATGATGTGACAAGGTTCACCAACAAGCTCATGGATTGCAAGCTGCCGAGGAAGTGTAGAAAATAAGAGGATCTAGTAGGAGTCATCGTAGTCGCCATGCAATGCGTGAAGGGAGTAATTTTTAGTTGGGTGCCTTACCTCCTGAACCAATTCTTGATCGATTGTAGAGATGTGAAGGATAATGTAACAGAGTTCCATTATTCTTGGTTCATTATCCTCATAGATTTGGAAGAATGGCAGGAGACAAATTTTTGTAACAGAGTTCCATTATTCTTGGTTCATTATCCTCATAGATTTGGAAGAATGGCAGGAGACAAATTTTTCTTCCTTTTTGGATAGGAAAGGGAAGTGCTACACAACCAGATATGAAGCACTCTAGCAGGCCAAGGACACCAAAAATTAGCGGGTGAATTGCACCGTGTTCGCTATGCTGCTGGAAGAGATACAACAATGCACAACCAATATGTGGCGCATTCCTATGGAAGTGGTCCAGGAATCAGAAGGGATAGCCAAGTTTAAGGAATCCGGGAACCATATGTGGATCCAGGATGCAAGGGATCCAAAGAAGGAATGGTTGGAGATGCAATACTACGTCACAAAGGAGAGATTGATTGGATAATCAAAGACTAGCCTACACAATGGAATATGCCAGTAGAAAAACCAACAACAAGGGCAGTAGTAACGAAATTAGCCAAACCTAAGGGGAAAGCTAAAGTAGGTCCTTCAATAAAGAAAAATAGCCCATTTTCTAATACTAGGAAGGTTGCGGCGTGCACTCAGGCATCGGGAAGAAGCACAGTACCAAAGAGGCCAAGGAGGACAACAACGGTGCCCAGGGAAGACATCCAGCAGGATGTTGAGAAGGGGGACACATCACATGCAACGATGAGTGGGGCACATCCCTCACCGAAAAAAAGGATGACAGTGCAAGAAGAGAAGACACACAAAAAAATGAAGTACACCAAGGAGGGACTAGTCATCACATTGACAGAGGATGATGCTAAGTTTGTGGTGGACAAGGTCTAGGACATGGGTGAAGAGGTGGTTCTTGCTGCCAAAGCACATAGATAAGAGATCATGGCCAAACTCATAGAAGTCCATGAAAATCTACAGTAATTAAAAATACATACAATACCGCAGGCCACAATGCAACAACCTGAAAAGACACAATGACCCCTTGTGCAAAAATAAAAAGATGATACAGTTTAGATAGTAGTGAAGAGCAGGGATACATTCATAGTCACAGAGAAGATGGTCATAATCGATCAAGAGACTGCGCAGAAACCCATGGGGGAAATTGACCACTTTGAGGTAGTCATAGCGCAAATACCCACAAAATCACTATACGGACTCCAAGCTAGTATAATGAAGGAAGTACAATCCAAAGCTTGAGAGGATGCCACCAAATTAGAGGTTGTTAGGGGGGTTGCAGAGATGTTATAGTTCATTTATGACCAGTTGAACTCGAAGAAGGAGGAGGAAAAAGAACGTCTTGAAAAGCTAGAGCATGGGCTAACATTGGTATACAATAACATTCCAGATAGGACGCAAACATATGATAGGAGTGCAGATGAAAAGATAAATATCATTGCGCATACTATTGAAGGATATATGCAGGAGATCGAGGAGCTGAAAGAAAAACTTAATCCTACAATTCATCCTGAGGTTCGAGATCAAAGAGAACAACAAATGACATTCCAGATAGATGAAATGCTAAGGGAAGCAACGAAAGTCGTAGAATTGTTTGACAGAACTGCGCAAATTTGGACCACTTTGGAAGAGGATGAAAAGGTCCAACAGTTGGACCAACAAGAGGAGGAAATCAATGCTACAATGAAATAATTGAAGTAGCAACAAAAAACCATGAGAATTACCGAGCACTTGAAGGGAACGCAGGAGATGAAGACCCTGTAGACAGAGTTAAATACAACATAGATCAATAAGAAAGCAAGACAGGCCCAGTTGGAGCCCCTCTAGGAACAAGCAACACGAATAATTGTAGAGCTAGAGGAAGAGAAGACAAGGATGACACAGTCACATTCAAAGAGAACAACATTTTTACAAGAACATATAACAACGTAAATGGTTGAGGTGCTAACAGATAAATTTGCACAGGTGAAAAAAAAAGGGAAGGAACTAGCAGAGAAGTTCCACATCTTGGAGAAGGTTGTATAGGGAGCGTGCACCACCTGAGTGGCTTGGGAAAAGCCACATGTCAATGTTGGGGGCCTGTTGGCACATGATTATTTTGGAAAGAAGGATCTAGTTTGGGTGCAGACCTAATTTTGAAGAAAAGTTATATTTTTGGAGTGCGCGCCTTAGGAGGCAGAAAAGTAGCATGCAAAAAAAAAAGGAAAAGCAACATGCAGGAAGAAAAGAAACACGGTACGCATGTATACAATCATAACCATGTTAGGGTTAGATTTTTTGACAAATATTGTAATGACTATAAGCCAATAGAGTAGTATAAATAAATACCTAGGAGGTCTAGGTCATGGTTGGCTATTATTGGCTATGGTTGGATATTGTCGGTTGTTGTTATGGTTCAGAATCTATTGATGGTGTTAGCACCAGGAGTCACCTCTAGATTGCAACAGAGGTAAGCCTAATACCCATCAGTTTTTATGTCACGATTTTTTTATAAAGGGTGGTCAAATGAGAGAGTAAACTCAGAATAATATCGCTTTAACTTAGAACCCTAGACTAGGCTATGCATCAACAGGTGAGGTCTTAATCTAACTTTAGTCAGTAAGTGAGATTTAAATGAGAAGGAGGAAGACTTGGTGAGAGAGATGGGCAAGACTGCTGTGGGCATCAGACCTTCCAGCAGCTTGGAGAAGAACAACGAGACCCTGAGACAAGCTTGGATGACACAGTTACAACAACACAGTGATCAAACCTGCATCATGGTGGCTACTGTAACAACTTGATTGGATATTCAAATGAGATACTCAGGGTAAGAGGGAGAAAAAGACACAGGAAACTGAGTAAAACTGAGTAAAACTGATCATGATACCACTACAATTAGGCCATCATAGAGTCATCATGATCCTCGACTGGATACTCCAATTCCGAGTGTTTTAACACAACAATTTACAAAGAGGTGAAAAGAAGCTGACTTTCATTAAACAGGAAGTCTCAGATATACATACATAACCAGGAAAACCAGTGCTTCATCAAAACTTTACAGTCGAAAGCTTAGCTCTACCATCGATGATTTTACAAAATGGAAAAAATGCCTACATATAATTAAAACTTTCGTAGCAGGAAATTGCTCAGGTTTCCATGGCACGACGCTTAGGTCACTTTCAGCCAGACTTTACATGCATACACTGGGAAGACTGCCCATGCAGTCGCTTGTCATACCCAGTCTCTATCAGACTGGACTGACAGTCACCTTCTACGCTTTGTCCCTTTCTAACCTTCCATTTATGGGAGGAGATGATGTCTCACCCACATTCCATATTTGCATTAACTGCTTTCTCGAGATCAGAACTAGCATGATTCAAACTTGGCACCTGCAGGATGTGGTGGTCTCCCTTTGACTGTTGCTGCTTTGTTGGACTGCTATGAGGGGACCCAGATGGCGGACGTGGATGGAGTTGACGAGGCTGAGGAGATGGGTGCGACAGGCAGGCTAATGGGTAGTGAGATGGCCAAGAGGAGGGGACATGGAGGCTAGGAAGAAGCTACAGGGGGCTAAGGGGTGAAGGGACGGAGGTGATGTGGCAAAGGAGAAGGACATGGAGGTGAAGGAGTGGATATGGTAGCAGGGAATATAGATGGAGGTGACAAGGGAGACAGATGGCGGGAGGTGAGAGGTGGAGGTAGGAAGGGGAGTGACAGGAGGCAGGGAGTGGAATACAAGTGGCAGCCAGTGGAGAGGGTATACAACAC
>JZKD02S1789266.1:524840-542926 GCA_000966675.3 Picea glauca | reverse complement strand
AATCTAGGTGCTTCGATCCTAGCCATTGAAACTTGCATGGTACCATTCCAGACCCCCCCCCCTCTTAAAGGAAGAACGACAGAGGGGGTCCGAAATCAGACCTCGTTCATAGATCTGGGCGCACAGATCATGGCCGCCCAGATCCCCGCCTCTTTTAAATCATATGCGCCCGTGTGTCGTCCAGGATTGGATGGCTGAGATATTTAGGTGATTAACGGTCCTGATCCTTTCGCGCCTCATTGCACTGGGGACTCATGATGCATCTCTTCCCCAATTTCCCGGTAACCAATCTGTGAAAGCACGGATGTGCACCAGACGTCCCTTGGATGGATGACTAGGATGACTTTGACGACAAAAGGGCGTTATTTTCTTTCCAAGGCCCACTTAACGTGCTGACGCTAGGACCATGGTCCAAGCTCTCGGGGCTTAACATTTCACATTTCGAGGTTTTGAAATACAAAGCAGGACCTGGTCCTCTTAACTTGTGATCCCTGAAACATCGATAAGTTTCCACCTATCCCTGCAAGATCGGACGACCACGATCATTTCGTGACTTTGGCCATAAGGGATGAGCCCAGGCTCTAATCCTCGTGCAACTCTGTGGCTCTGACTTACCCGATGACCGTCCTCGTTGATGGATCTTCACCATTGAAAACAAAAATGCCCGCCTGCAATCATTTTAAGCCTGAAACAATATTTTCTAAGTTTTGTGCTAGGTGCCTCTTGCGCAGGTCTCAGACCTAGATACTCTTTTTCCCGTGACAATAATGGGTGATAACATTAGGCTCCATGGGGGACAAAGTCGTCCTTGCGATGCTCTAAGGACTCATTTTTCATTTCTAGTTGCCTTCTATTAGGCTGTGGAGTCAATCTCAAAACATTGTTGAGGAATATAAAGCCAAAAGGAAAAACAAAACAAACAAACAAACACAGCTGCTCAAAAGAGCTTATTTATGTATAGAGTCTAGGCTAATAAACTTTATACGTTGGGCTAGATGAAAGAAAATTTCCACCATAGCCACCCAGGCTGCTTAGTGATTTGATCCTTCTCTTTACTGCAGATGCTCCATAAAAGTTTAGGGAGGTATGACAACAAAATGAAGACAAGGCTGGGAATGTTGTTCATACCCCCTAATGCTGATAAGGGGAATAAATTTATAGGCTCCAAAGCCTTTGGAAAGAACAACTCCATATATGGCCCCACAGGGTCACAATATCTAATATCAGGGGAGCTCAATAGGTCAGAAAACATCTTCTTTCCTTCATGGTTGTTCACCTGTGGCATGATTTCTTCAAAGTGAACAGCTGGGTAGAGGACAGATACAGGCTAGCTAATGCCAGGTGACACCTTCTAAAAAATAGGCTCTGGATAGGAGATGATTTGCCCACTAAACCCTTCCTATTTATACATCTCTGTGCTTCCTGCAAGCCTAGTAGATCCGATTTCCAACCATGGCTTTTCCTTAATCAATAAAGGAATAGGCTCCATAGTGTGGTCTTGGAAATATTTCATAACACAATACTCACCTGTGAGTATTGGTGGACTACTGCAATTAGAACATCTCAGAAAATATGAAATGTAGGCCTCCATGTATATGGCCATAGGGTCATAGGAAATGTGACAGAATCCCGGCTTCTTTAGAAGACCAGGATGCTCCTCTGCAAAAAACTCTCTGCTCACAAAAGAATTCCCTTCTCCCTCATCAAAAAACAACTCTCGATCATCCACAACTGTAGCTTTTCCTCCAGAAAGATGATCATCAAATAAAGGAGTAGCAAGATCTAGGTCATAATGACTATGATCAGTCAAGAGCATGCAACTATCAGTACAATCAGCTACTGCTCCATGCTCAAAATGATCTGAAAATTGATCACCAGAAGGGTATGCTCTCCTCCCCCTAGAAAAATATGCAAATGATGAATAAATTGATTCCAATTGTGAATCATACCTACTTCCCAGTTGTTGTTCTAGATCCAATCCATAATTATTATATCCTTGCTCAGAATCTAAAACAGACTGAAAGTCTTCTTCCTCATGTACATGCACATTTTTCTGCTTATAAACCCACCTGCTAGCCCTAATGTTCTCTTCAACCTCTACAACATCCTCAAAAATATGTATCAATGATGAGGATTTCCTCTCTCTCAGGAGGAAGACTAGCTCTAGATGCTAAGCCATGATATAGTACACCATAGAAAAAGTCTCTGTGGGTCTGATCTCTATAGGCATGCTATGATAAACACTGAAGAATCTTCTATTGAAGACAACCAAGGATTCATCTTCCCCTCTTTTCAAGGCATTAAACTCAAACCAATATTGATCAAGGGACTTGTTCTCACCCCAAAACTTTAAAAATGCATGGTATAGTTCAGTCCAAGGACCAATAGAACTGGCCTCCAGACATCTAAACCACACAACAACATCTCCAGACATGGAATGTGAGAACAACCTCATGACAACATCCTCGTGAACGATCTCAAACTAATCAATAAAGTTCTCAAAGGTCTCTATATGCCTCTCAGATATAACATGATCTTCCCCAGAAAATTGAGGAAGATACTCAAAGGAATCACGAGGATAAGGGTTAAGGTGACATGGAAGCCTCAGGGGTTTAAACAACTTATTTCTGATTTTAATTTCAAAAGCAGTGGGCTGATAATGGGATTCAACAAGAGGCTGGGTAGGCTCAACAGGAATAACAGGAGGTAACAAAATCTGGGAAGACTGTGAAATATTCTCAACCTCCTCAGGACTACAAGGGCGCTCAACTTCAGTAGGAGGTGTGATACAGATCTCATCTTCATGGATAGGCAGAGGTGAAGGAACATGATCAGTATCTACAACACAAGAAGAGGGTATGCTTTCTTCTTCCAAGGATGAGTGGATAAGGGGAGGCTCAAGGACATCATAATGTACAAAGAAGAGGAAAAACTTCTCTATAAGTAAAGGGAAAGAAAGGACTGAGCTGATAAAGAAATACAAGACTTCATGTAGTAATCTCATGAACTGATACCCGGTCTTTCCCTTCGACATGGACTTCTCTCTGTCAATAGAATCCCCTACAGTGGAGTCTTTAAATGTGGAGTCGTCGGGTGAATGCTATGCAGAATGAGTGTGTCCAATCTTTGTTCACCATCAAAGATCAAAACTGAGATTTATGTCTCCCAAGGGCTACCAGGTGTAGCCAGCAGCACTGCAACAGAGGAGTTACCAGGTGGAATCACCTTAGAGGAGTTGACAGGTGCAAGTGCAATCTTCAATGGTTCTAATGTCTGATGCACCTTCAGAATCAAAAGCTCGTTTTCGTTCTACCCAGGGAAAATCTTCAACTTCGTCCCCGACAGCGGCACCAGAAATGTTAGCACCAGGAGTCACCTCTAGATTGTAGCAGAGGTAAGCCTGATACCAATAATTTTTTATGTCACGATTTTTTTATAAAGGGTGATCAAATGAGAGAGTAAACTCAGAATAATATCTCTTTAACTCAGAACCCTGAACTAGGCTATGCATCAATAGGTGAGGTCTTACTCTAACTTTAGTCAGTAAGTGAGCTTTAAATGAGCAGGAGGAAGACTTGGTGAGAGAGATGGGCAAGACTGTTGTGGGCATCAAACCTTCCAGCAGCTTGGAGAAGAACAACGAGATGTTGAGATATGCCTGGATGACATAGTTACAACAACACAATGATCAAACCTACATCACGGTGGCTACTGTAACAGCTCGATTGGATCTTCAAATGAGATACTCAGGGTAAGAGGGAGAAAAAGACACAGGAAATTGAGTAAAACTAATCACGATACCACTACAATTAGGCCATCATAGCTTCATCATGATCCTTGATTGGATACTCCAATTCCGAGTGTTTTAACACAACAATTTACAAAGAGGTGAAAAGAATCCGACTTTCATTAAACAAGAAGTCTCAGATATACATACATAACCAGGAAAACCAATGCTTCATCAAAACTTTACAGTCGAGAGCTTATCTCTAACATTGATGATTTTACAAAATGGAAAAAATGCCTACATATACTCAAAACTTTCGTAGTAGGAACCTGCTCGGGTTTCCATGGCACGATGCTCAAGTCACTTTCGGCCAGATTGTGCATGCAGACATTGGGTAGACTGCCCATACAATCACTTTTCATATGCAGTATCTATCAAATTGGACTGATAGTCACCTTCTATGCTTTGTCCCTTTTTGACCTTCTATTTATGGGAGGAGACGATTTCTCACCCACCTTCCATATTTGTATTAACTACTTTCTTGGGATCAAAACTAGTGTGAGTCAAACTTGGCACCTGCAGGACATGGCGGTCTCCATTTAACTGCTACTGCTTCGTTGGACTACTACAAGGGGACCCAAATGGCAGATGTGGACAGAGCTGATGAGATTGAGGAGATGGGTGCGATAGGCAGGCTCTTGGGTAGTGCGATGGCCAGGAGGAGGGGACATAGAGGCTGGGAAGAAGTTGCGGGGGGCTAAGGGGTGAAGGGATGAAGGTGATGTGGTGGAAGAGAAGGACGTGGAGGCGAATGAGTGGATACGATAGCAGGGCGGAGCGGGGAATGTAGATGGAGTTGACAAGGGAGATAGATGGTGGGAGGTGAGAGGTGGAGGCAGGAAGGGGAGCGACAAGAGGTGGGGAGTGGAATACAAGTGGCAGCAGGAGGAGAGGGAAGACGACACAAGTGGAAGTGGCATGGAGTGTGGAGGTACAGGTGTGTGATGGTGAAAGATAGGAGGGAAGCGGGAGACAAGTGTCGGCGAGAGAGGGAGGTGGTAAGAGAGAGAGGAAAGTGGTTTTAGGTGGGAGAGGGGCTGACAACACAACAAGACGCCACGTTAGTGGGGGGAGCCTCTTAGGAAAACTGCCTCATTCCGAACCCCCCCCCCCCTCATTAAAGGCAGAATGGCAAGGGGGTTTCAGAATTGAATCTGTGCCGCAGATCTAGGTGCTTTGATCCTAGCCATTGAAATTTGCGTGATACCATTCCAGATGCCCCTCCCATTAAAGGAAGAACGACAGAGGGGGTTCAGAATCAGACCTTGTCTATAGATCTGGGCACACAGATCATGGCCACCTAGATCCATGCCTCATTTAAATCATATGCGCCCATGCATCGTCCAAGATTGGATGACTGAGATATTCAGGTGATTAACGGTCTTGATCCTTTCGTGACTCATTGCACCGAGGATTCACGATGTATCTCTTCCCCAATTTCTTGGTAACCAATCTGCAAAAGCATGGATGTGCACCACGCGTCCCTTGGATGGATGACTGGGATGACTTTGATGGCAAAAGGGCACTATTTTCTTTCCTAGGCCCTCTTAACATGACCTGACGCTAGGACCGTGGGCCAAGCTCTTGGGGCTTAACATTTCGCATTTTGAGGTTTTTAAATACAAAGTAGGACTTGGTCCTCTTAACTCACGATCCCTGAAATGCCGATAAGTTGCCACCTGTCCCTAGAAGATCGGACGACCACGATCATTTCCTGACTTTGGCCATAAGGGATGAGCCCAGGCGCTAATCCTCATGAAAATCAGTGGCTTCGACTTACCCGATGACCATCGATCTGCTCCATCAATGGATCTTCCCCGTTGAAAGCAAAAATGCCCGCCTGCAAGCATTTTAAGCCCGAAACAATATTTTCTGAGTTTTGTGCTGGGTGCCTCTTGCGCAGGTCGCGGACCTGGATACTCTTTTTCCTGTGACAATAATGGGTGATAACAGATGGTAGTGAGATTTGTTATGGTTATTGTGGTAGAGTCGAATAAGCTAGATTTTGAGGGTTATATCACAGGCCGAGGAGCTTGGTGTGATCTAGTCCACCTCCTAGAGGGTACTTACCCTCATGTTGATTGTAATCCTAAAGATGTAATGCATGCAACACAGATTTTGGAGCAGACTGAATAAAACAGTAGAGAAGCCAGATCTTTGTGGAGGTATCCCAAGAGGGGGTGAACCATGGTAAAATATCATGTTTTGTGTGATTGTTAATGAATTCTTTTACTATTCTGTTAATCATTAGCTGAAGAATGAATGGTTAAAACTAGTTATAACAACATGCATGCATAGGTTTAAAGATGGATGAATCATAGAAGTAGATGAATGATTATTGATGATGATGCATAAAGCAAAGGATCTAAACAAAATCCCCACTCATTCCTAGTCTGAAAACACCTAAGTATTGCAGTCCCCCATAAAGATATCTTGGGTGAGACTGCATTGTGCACTCTGTGCATAACATTTCCTTCTAGTTTACCAGGAGGGCCGATAGTTTTGAGGGTTTTGTTGGAAACCTATTTGATATCAGAACCTAGGTCAACCCAAGTAACCAACACTACTAACAATAGTATATTATCAAGACATAACCTTCAATTTGTCTTTGTTGGAATCAAAATTTCCAAAACCCATCTCCCCAACAAACTACATGGAAACTCAATTTAAACTCAAGTTGGGAAAGGTTCAACCCCCTGATCTAATTGACTTTCACAAGTAGAAAACTAAAATTTTGTACAAAGGAGTATTTCAATCCTCTGTCAGTGAGAGGAAGATGAGATAAATGGTGCACAAAATAAATAGCCAGTTGAAACAAGATAAGGTTTCCACCAAGGAAAACCAAATGAATATAGTAGAGCTTGAAAATAAGATTATAGCTCTAGGAATAGATACCAAATACCCCACTTCTATGGGAGAGTTGGTGAAGTAGAAATACATCAAGATCAAGGTGTTGAGAAAGAGGCTTAATCTCCTTGAATATCAACATGTGAAAAATATAGAGTTACAAGCCATCCATGAAGACAAATATTAGTTATATAACTAGCTGGATGAGAACAAGAAAATCATAGAAAATCTGCAAAGTTAAAATGAAAAGCTACAGGAGGAAAATGAGACTCTCATAAATAAACAAACTAAGCTATCCTAAACATCAAATCCCATAACAGAGTAGGCCGAGTTGGCTGACCCACCATAAGGATTAGCTAAAGTGATGGATGACCTTAGTGTGAAAGAGGTGGAGCTAGGAACCTTGACCAGCCAGCTCAAAAACATAAATGCTAGAGTGATAGAATTGGAGGAGCAAGCCAAGTGCCACAAAGTCCTACCTTCTTAGATAAAATTTTCCAAGGATGAATCCCTAAAGGATATGGAGAAATTAAAGACCAAATTTACAGGAAAATCATCCCTTAAAGCAACCAAGCATGTAATTTGGGACAACAACAATCTATGAAAGATACAACAATCTATATGAGATGGTAACAAAAATAATTAATATTGATTACCCTATGGGAAAGGCTTGGTATCGCATGTGTCAATATGCCAATATCCATATAAGAAGGCAAGGAGAGTCAAATGGCAGAAGGAGGTCCTAGTAAGAAATGTAAATAAAGTAAAAGACCGGGTAAAACATTTTTACCATGGTGGGGCACCTCTCAAAACCATAGGTGGTTTTTGAAGAATAAATAAGTAGTATCAAGAAGCCATTTTGGAGAGATCACGAGGCTATAAAACATGAATAAGGTTCTCTTTTCCAGGAGTCGACACTTTGGGGAATTAAAGAGTATTTTATATTCAAAGTTGCAAGATCACATACGTCAAGCATAGGAAGATGATGAATGAAGTATGCCTCAAAATATTCATACACCATGATGTGTTCAGTCTATAAAATCCATATCATTCTTCTTCCATTGTATTTCTCTTCTAGTGAATCCAATTATCCCATTTCTAACTAATTGTGTTAGATCTTATTAATAAAATCTCAGGCGATAGATTAGCACCACATTCAGTGTTACTATGTGATGTTTATCATGGCACTAAATTGATTTCATTTTACATGACCATTTCTTGTCATTTTATTGATGTATTTGAATGCATGAAGAGGATACCTTTGTATGTTTGAATGTATGAAGTTTTAAAGATGTATGAAGCATGTCCTTCAACAGATCTTGATTCTTTTGTTACAATTGTTGAATTATTAATTTCTCAACACATTTTCTTTCTGCAATAGACTGGAAGATTAAAACTCAAAAATGCCTTGTATGTTTAATTTTCTTTCTCAAAATTCATCCACCCATCCCTTTGAAATTTGAAATGTCTAAAACACACATGGTAACATGCCTCTTGATGTTGAGGGTTCATTCATCTATTTTTTAAATTGTTTGAAGGTCAAGAAAGAGAGAAAGAGAGGGCCAAGAAATTCCCACAACATTTGTTCTATACAAACATGCCTTTAAAGCTCAATATAGGCCTTAGCATGGTTCCATAAACAACCTGAAACATCTCAAGGAACAACATTTGAAACGGTTCTATTGTCGGGGATGAAAGTTTGAAGTTATTTTTCACTGGGGTATGACATTTTAACCTTTGATACTTGATGGTGAACACGTTTCAGACACCCTTCTATTAATATTTGACTTGACGATTCCAAAGAAGGAAATATGGCATTCACAAGAAGGCATACCATAAGGAACCATTATCCTGTATAGATTCTAGTTTATCCAAATCCAAAAAATCTCATTACCTGGGTAAACATTAGAGAAATATAATTTTCTTCTCCCCTAGGTAATCCTCATTTAGATTTATCTCCTTTTCTTGTTCAAAAAATAAGTGAATCTATAGATTTTATAGGCATACCCTTAGATTCACATTATGCTTTAAATTTTCCTCAAAGACCTCTGATATATCTACATATTTTTTCTCTAGAGTTTCCTCTGAAAGGGATTTCTTCTTTAATACCCTTCTTGAAAGATCCTGCATCTCCTCTGTCTTTTGAATCTAATAATCTTATCCTACAAAACCTAATGTTTGGACTAGGAGGGGTTCAATGTGGGGACAACCAACCTTCACCTCCACCACCTTTAAACCCCTGGATATAATCCGTATATGACCCCCTTAATTTGCATCCAAATGTCCATTAACTCCCTAAGAATTATATGAAACTATTGCCAAAATATGTCGGGAATAAGGCCATATCTATTGAAGAACACATGGGTGCATTCCAAGACTTCACTGATAACCTTTTTGTGGAACATGATGATGTTTTCATGAGACTAATCATCCAAACTTGGAATGGGATGTGATAAAGTGGTCTAGGGAGTTACTTGCTTCCCCAACTGGCACATGGAAAGCATTAGAAAAGACCTTTATGAGACAATGGGGAGAGAAAATAGACCATCTATATTATCTGACTGAATTTGTCTCACTAAAGATTAAAGCAAATGAAATTGTTGTTAACTTTAATACAAGATTCAACAAATTCTATAACAAGATCCCCATGGATATAAAACCTTCACAACCAACAACAAAGGTCACCTATGCTGGAGCATTTGAAGCATATTTTTCCATGGTGTTGAGGGAAAGGAGATGCACAACCTTGTTGATCATGTAAGATGATGCAATAGATATTGAGGGAAACATGTTTGCATCTGGAAAAATGAAAAAAAGAATGGATCAAGTAGACAAAGGCATAAATAAATTCAAAGAAGAATCATACACCTCCGATCCTAATAGAGACTCCCAAGATGAAAAGATTGAAGAGGTGTCCATATTGATTAGGAACATGACAAGAAAAATGCCGAGGTTTGAGATTGATGCTAACAACTCACATACAGATCCTCAAGAGGGAGGTATGAGAAATCCTAATCAATTCAAAAGACCCTTTAATCCACAAATGATAAGGGAGAGAAGGAATGAAGAAAAACCCATTCAACCCCCCGTCAAAACCAATAATGATGATAACCTTGTTGAAAATACAATGGATGAGGAATATTTTTATTTTCAAGAATAAATCCACCTACTCTAAGATGAAAATGATGTTATTTATTTGACTCCGAATGATTATGGAAATTCCCTAAATCCTAGGAAACAGATCCCAAAAAGTGATTTGAGGCAAGAATATTTTTCACCATATTTGAGACAAGAATATTTTTCACCATATCAGTACAAAATGTTTATTGATTCCTTACAGGACGAAATGCATAAGAAATATGATCTTAGACCCAGGCAAGTTGTTGGACAAGACATCTAGCCACAACCCAAAAATTATCCTCCAAATCAACCCAAAGATAAGGCTAAAGAAGTTTCATATGATACAAAGGTAAATGAGGTTATAGAACCTTTGAAGGGGGGAAAATAACTTAAAGAAGCCGGAAAGCATGTTTCCCCATTTAACATTGAACATAGATTAGCAAAGATCAAAATTCCTACACCTTTGGCGGAATTGGATAAAAATCCCTCTTACCATAAGCAGATTGAAAAAGTCATGCATGGAGTAGGACTGGTGTAATATTGTAGATTACAACGACATTCACATAGAGACTACATTATAGGTACAACACACACATACTCACGAAAGACAAGAGTAATTGAGAAGGTAAACCAATCCATCGTTTATTTCTTGTTCATGAATATAAATACATAAGGTAAATGGTTGGAGCGGTTGTCATTATTTTAGTTATTTACCATTTGTTACATGTCTTTACTTGGATTTATCCTCTTTATTACATACATTTATGTATTAGCTCTAAGATATGATGACAAGGGCCTAAAAGCACCTACAACATATCCCCACACTCAATTCCTTCCTTCCTCCTACGGAGCAAGCGTGCAACCAATGTTTGAGTCTTTACTGCTACAAAAGTATCCTCATTGTGTACCACCCATGCACACCGGTCTGCATAGGTAACTCAGCCACAACAATAGCCATCTGGATAGGGTGATAGACGTATACAAGGTTGACGTCCATCTGGATAGGGTGATAGACATATACAAGGTTGACGTATAGACGTATACAAGGTTTGCATTCCTCATCAAGAGTCCCCCCAACCACTGTTATTGCCAAGTCGGTCATTCAATTTAGACTCTCACGGACATTGTTAGGTTGTCGTTCTCTGAGGACGGACATTGTTAGGTTGTCGCTCTCGGAGGATTCGTTATAGGGGATCGATGAGGGTCTGTGCCATCAACCACTCGTACCATTCTTTTTTATCCACGACCCAAAAAACTATGCCACATCTCTTGTACCCAGGGGATCTATCAATTCATTGTTCTGGTCATCATCTTTTCTTTAAGCACTTTGTGTGTAAAAAGTCTCTCTTGAATGCCTTTGACTGCTGCTCATCATGAATGCTCTCTGTAAATGCTCTGCTGACTTATCCAGCCAAGTCGATGATCAACTTCCTTCAATCACCCTGCCATGTCGACTCGCATGTGGAGTCGATCATTCTCGGTCGATATTCAATCCATGTTTCGACAAAGTCAAGCATTCGCATCATCGACCAAGACTTGACTCAGTCGATTCTTTCGAGATGTCGACTAGACCCACGATCTGTTTCAAGCAAACTCTGGTGTTCTCTACTCGGCTTCCTGCCTTTTCTTTCCTATCCATATCCTCCAACTTTTTATGATTAATTACCTGACTATATGCATGCTTCAAATGAATGAGCTAGTGACGATTATTTTAGTGAAATAGTCGATCGGTCCTTCAATGAACTCGCTCCATTAAGCGACATCGACTACCCCAATATCGACCTCTCTTAACTGACTTGACTGTCATTTATTAGTTGTTTCCTTATGTTACACGTTTTTGTGGACTAGAGCGAGTTCTTTATTAAATTTTGAAGTGACTAACTGCCAGCGACTTTCGCCCAGATCCTTACTTCGAACGATAAGCACTTTGATTTCTTGCATGCATGTATTGCATTAAATACACCGAGATTTCATAACCATTTGGTAAATATGGTGTACTGGAGCTATTCTATTGATATGGTGAAGCTCCTTCTACACTTTGCTCACGATTAGGTTCCACTGAATCAAAGCGACTGATGGAGATAGACAAAGGCTTCAAATATATATTTTTTCGTTTTGGAATCAGATCATCCTTCGTCAAAATGGCTATGACCATACTTGTCGCTTAATTATATTTCTTGATCAACTAAACTCTAGCGGATATCTTCCTTTTGGGATCATGACGAAGAGACAAACAACAACCTGAACAACAGGGTGGAAAACAAAAATTTGCGTAGTCGGATTCGAAGTCGGAATTGACCAGTGGTATTGTTTCGTGCAATAGAGTGTCTAGGTCAATGGTAGAAGTCAGTTTCCCAAAATTTTATTCTCTGGTCGAGCAATCCACCAATTTGACGGTATACCAGTTGTGAATGTTTCACTACCAGTCCGATTTTCCATTAGTCAACATAATGAATTAATTGGGATGGTTTCCAACATATATTCATCGTTGTGGGGTACTAGAAGGAAGACACGATGTCAGTTTCCATATCCATATCGTAGGGTTTATAGACCCAAACTATTCGACCACTTGTAAGATTCTCAGGATTAAATGACTCGAGAACCAATTTATTCATTCACCATATCTTCTCCAGCTATAGCTAGGCACGTCCTTCATTATGATTAAACAATTCTAGTTCAAAATCAGTCTGATTTGCACCCAATAATCTTGTCCCAGCGTTCAAGTGTATCCTATGACATGAAATTATTACTCTGTAGTCGACACCTAGAAAGTCGGGTGTCTTTCGTCGACCAAGGTTTCTACTCCAGCAATCGCTGTTAGTCCATAACCGTTGGTCGACGTCCACAACAGTCCTCCCAAGACCGACTTCACGCTCTTCTGGATGGTCGGCTCGGTATATATTACAACAATAATTTTTGAATATGATCAAGGATGGAGTTCAATATTGGTTCCGTGAGCACCAAAGGACAACTCTTCTGGGATCCCTTTTGGTATGCATAAGTGCTTGTATCCAGGTTTAAATCTTTCGTCGACTCCTTCGTGGTTTTTCTCTATTATGCAGTAGTTCGATCGACTGGTCCATTTAATCACTCAACAACTGGTGCATGTGAAACTTCAATAACTTTATCTACTTGAAGACCACACAATCCGACTCCCTTATGTCTCCAGCATAGTCCTCGTGAGGTTTTCTCCGTAATTGGCCGCGCAACAACATTCCTCCATAATTCTTTTCATTATCTCAAATCGTACTTACAAATATCCTTTTTATTTTCATATTTGCAAAATTCTGGCTCACAGATTTCTCTGGTTTTCTTCTGCAGTCTTATGGGTAGCAAAATTGAAACATATTTTATTCAGCATTAATATTCATAATTATTCAAGAGCATCCACCAAAGCATCCACCATTATCCACATCTATCAATAGATTTTCTCGCGCATTTTTTTTAAAATACCAAATAGTTTCGTATGATCTCTTTCTTGTTTTGCAGGTATGAACATTACTGCGAACAATGGACATTCAACAAGAAATATTCAACACACTCAACAAGAATTTTCAATCAACATTCACGAGCAACAATCAACCTCTTCTTATCTCTCCAATAGGTTCAAACCATCCCCATCCGTTGTTGTTGCCACCCAACAGAATGAAGGAGGCAACGACGCCAATGTTGTAATCTTGTATATTACAACGTCCTTCACAGAGAGGCTACATTGAAGCACCACACACTTACTCACAAATTAAGAGAGTAATTGGGAAGGTAAAAAAATCCACAGTTTATTCCTTATTCATGATTATAAATCAGTTTATTTTTTATTCATGATTATAAATACATAGGGTAAATGGTTGGAGCGGTTGTACCTGCTACAACTAATCACTAGATTCGTTATTTACCATTTGTTACATGTATTTACTTGGATTTATCCTATTACATACATTTATGTATTAGCTCTAATGTATGATGACACGGGCCTAAAATCCCCTACAACAAGGACCTACAAATCAACCAGATACTTTGAATATGCAAGATGAATGCTCTAATATTGTATTTTAGCTTTAATGTATGATGACACGGGCCTAAAATCCCCTACAACAAGGACCTACAAATCAACCAGATACTTTGAATATTCAAGATGAATGCTCTAATATTGTATTTGGACCGATGAGAAGGAATACTATGTTGCTCCTTTTTATGTGACCTTGAATATTCATGATAAAATGTTGCGCAATTTCATGCTAGGCTCAGGAGCTTCACACAACCTCATGTGTGAAAAAGTTATGGAAAATTTGGGATTGGAAATAACTAGGCCATATCATGACATGTACTCTTTTGATTCAAGAAAAGTTAAGTGTGAGGGTTTAATAAAAGAAATGGTGGTCACCTTAGCACAATTAACTGTCCAAAGAATTATGATGAATGTGGTAGTAGCTTCCGTTCTTACTAACTATGGTATGTTGTTATCTAGAACATGGGAGAGAAAACTAGGAGATACCATGCAAATGGACATGACTTATGCTACAGTGCCAGTCTTTGGAGGGGAAAATAGGAGATTATATAGGGAAACGATTTTTCCTATGTGGTCAGTGATCAAAATAATCCCAAAAACCATCCCATATATGTTTTTTATGAAGACATAGGTTGTTTCATTCTATCAGTAAATGAGGAGTACGAGGAAATTCCTGCACTTGAATATTTCTCTTTAAATACTACTATATAGGTTGATGGCATATGGGATATGTATTTTGGTGGAGCATATTCAAAAAGAGTGGGAGCTTGAGTAGTACTAATTTCTCCCACTAAGAAATAAATCTCTTTGTCTTACAAGATAGAGTTTTAAGCCTCTAACAATGTAGTTGAATATGAAGTTTTGATTCTAGGCTTGGAGGCACAAGAAAGATGAAAAATACTAGGCTGAAAGTGTTTGGAGATTCAGAACTAGTGGTGCAATAGGTCAAAGGTCTCTATCAAACAAGGCACCCAAAGATGAGGTTATACATAAATAAGTTGTGGGATTAGATATACAATTTTTATGAAGCTTTCAACATCACCGTTGTCTTGAGGGAGTTCAACTAGAAAGAAGACTCCCTAGCCTTGGCTTCTAGCACCTTTAAACCACCAATCATCCCTCAAGTCAAGTACTAAATTGATATGAGATTCAAAGAATCTATTCATGATAATATCAAATACTGGAAGGTATTTGAATATGATCAACAAATTAAGAGATTTATGGAAGTAATAATTCCCACATGGAATTATGTGAAGATTTAGATTTAGAGTTGGAAGATGTGATTGAAGAAGAAGTTGAAGCAATCCATGAGTTTAACAATGATATGGCAAAGCATAAAGTCTTGCAACTCAAGAATAATTTTATTCCAAAAGGCCAGATACCTTTGGAATAAGTCTTTGACAAAAATGACATACATGTCAAACCTACTATCCTTCCAAAAGACAAAAGTATTGAAGATTGTAAAATAGGGAGAAAGTATGAACCAAAATATATCAAGTTGTCTAAAGACATCTATATTGAGCACAAGAAAGAATATATGTAGTTATTTAAAGAGTATATGAATGTGTTTTCATGGAAATATGAGGATTTGAAGACTTGTGACACCAACATTATATAGCACAAGTGTAATACCCCCAGGATGAACCCCAATTGTAAATGTATATATTCTCAATAGGATGGCGAGCCAAGATGTTTTGGGCTAGAGATATTGTATATATGTTTTGAGGCTAGAGTACTTGTGTGATTATTAGGTTGGAGAGCATAGATACTAAAATTCCAGCAAGACTATCATTGTAATATGTAATCACTGATATTATTAATAAAATACATCACTATTGCAGACTAATTTAGACAAAAGAGTATGAGTGGATAAGATTCCACGAGAGTGAAAGGGGGGGCTAAGGGCTTAAGGAAAAGGAAATAAGTCAAGGGGCTTAAGCATAGGAATAAAATAATATTGTTCCTAAGTCTTAAGTCTTATATTATTATGTTATCCTAAGTTTCTAAGGGAAGGTAACAAATCACAAGTGGGGAACAAGGTAGTTCTTTGAGTGCCAAGTGTCAAGTTAGGCACATGCATATATATTATTGAGAGTTAGTGTAATTCTCATTAATTATTTCCTTTCTTGGATGTTTTCCATCATTCTTTCCATTACTGGAGAGTAGATCTATGGAGTTTTGTTAGAGTTACTTCACACACACCTAGGATTTCTTTTTCCTAAGGTTTTTCCTATGTTTATTATTCATTATCCAATCTCCTAAAGTTTAGGGGAGAATATTCCTCTAGGAGAATATTCTCTTCATTTTTCACTTCAGTTTGATTAGTTGAGTGGAGTCTAGATGCTACATTGGGATTATCACCATGCAACATTGGGATCATCACCATATAATGCACATAGTCCTTGTGATCATCATCAGACTGGCACATTACTCATGATTCCATGATCTCCTCCACACTCCACTTTGTTTTAGTCAATTAACTGAAGACTAATAGACTAGTTAACTCAGTTATGTGGCAGTTCAATTCCGTAACTGCACGAGAGACTAGACTAGGTGGTAGTTTACTCTCGTAACTACTAGTGTGTGTTCAGATCACTTTAGACTACCACTGTGATGCATCAGATTCTCCTCCAATGCACATTGGTTGAGTTACACATAGTATATCATGTGTAAATTATCATTCATTCTTTTGGCTAATGAGAATTCTTCCTTTCTTTCTCTTCTACTTCTCTTTTCTCATATTTTCTCTGCAACTATGTATGTCAATTATTAGCTAGATCTATTGTATGCAGGTTCAACACATTTACACGGTATAAGAGTTGATAGACTACTAGGGAAAAGACACACCAAATTATTTTTGCAGCTACCGAAGATTGAAGACAACTAAAAAATGGAATTTTCAAAAGAATTCATTCTTACACCATACAATTTATTTTTATGGAAGGATAAGATGATCATGCATCTTTGAAGCAAAGGATTGTACAGGTTAACCATGAACACAGAGACTTAACCAACATCAACCATTTAAAAATCCAAGTATCTAAATCGAATGGATGAAGCGTTTGGAACAATTTGCAATCTCATTTCTCTTGAAATCCTCTTTCACATATCCTCCTGTAAAACCCACAATGAAGCCTAGACCACCATGGAAGGTATTTTTAGAAAACATGACGATATGAGGGAACACTTTCTCGAGGTGGAATTTCTCACATTGGATCCAAAAAAAATCGACAATCTCCAAGATTTCTTTACCAAATATATGGATTTGTTGTCGCAACTCAAAGCTTGCACAATTGATAAATATAAGGAGGAGAAACAAATGGTTCTCACCATCCTCTCCAAACTTGGTGCAGGATCAATAGATGTCGAAGGCATCAGGGGGTTAACAATAGGATTCTTGGTCTTTTTTCCCAATGAGGCTGCAGGGGTATCAACAATTTGCTTGGACTTTTTATCCGATAAAGGAATAGCTTGATCATGAGGGTTTGGAGTCTTCAGAGAATGGAGTTTGCATGGGGAAATAGTCCTTAGATCAAGTGTCTTTTTTCTAGTCTTGATTGTCACGCTGTTAAATTATGAGCTTGATTTCTTATGCGGATTAATTCTTTTATTTTCTTCAATACTTTGATTCCAACTTAATACACTTCAACAATTTCAAATCATAATTGAATAGAAATAATTATGTAGATAAGTAAACATGCATATCAACAACACATATACATTGGGGAAACCCTGTACAGGGAGAAAAACCCCAGCAAACAATATTCCTTTATTGCATTAATAATGTAAGATCTCGTACAAATATCCACCATGAATGTACTTCTCTCAAAGAGCTTTCCAAGATGACTTTGACCTGACAAATACTTACAAGACCTTGCTGAAATACACCTTTGATATGCTGCCTCTTTATCACTGATGTGCTCCTCTATTACGTCACCCTCAACCTGCATATGAAAACTCTGTTTCAAAATTGAGTTGCAAAATTGTGTTGAGGAGAGGGTTTGACCTCTTCTTATATAGGCTGAAGAGGGGAAGGGGAGAATCTTGAAATAATAACCTGATTGCATGCATTAGTGATAACTCAGCTTCATACTTTAGTTCAAACTTAGAACTAGACTTGAGATTGGTTACAACTCAGCATTACACTTTAGTTTGAACTTTAGAACTAGACTTGAGATTGGTTACAACTCAGCATTACACTTTAGTTCGACCTTAGAACTAGACTTGAGACTGGCATGCTTTAGTTCGAACTTAGAACTAGACTTAAGACTTTAGTTGCAACTCAACATTACACTTTAGTTCTAAGATAGAACTAGACTCAAGACT
>JZKD02S1789266.1:514662-524790 GCA_000966675.3 Picea glauca | reverse complement strand
TTCATGGTGGATAATGTTTACACGTGCCAATGCACTAGATCAATACAATTACATCATTTGCAATATTAGGAATATCGTTTGTTTCTATCTCATAGGAATTTTACATTCAACCTAAATTTTTCTAGATACCTTGAATTTTTCTCATGGATCACAAGGTTTGACTAGGCTCATAGAGGTTGTATGTTCCCCTCGAATTTTTCACTAGTCTGTCTATGCTCACAGAGGTTGTACGTTCCCCCTGACTTTTTCACTAGACTGTCTATGCTCACAGAGGCTGTACGTCCCCCCTGAATTATGCATTAGAATCACATAGCATCTCATTCGTCCTGACTTTTGGTTTGACTCATAGAGGTTGTTCGTTCCCCCTGGGTTTTGTCAATACCTCACAAGACTGGTTGATTCTCCAAATCTCCCTAACTATCCTCAAGGTGGCCCATATGGCCTCTCATTGGAGAATGATTGTCGATGCTGCCAAATTTAACACTCCCTCTCAGTGAGAGAGTCATTCTCAGCCACACCAAGATTGCCTCTCAGCTGCACAAACCGTCTCGAGGTTAGAGGCTTGGTCAGGATATCAACTACCTGCTCGCTTGTGGCTATGTACTGTAACTTTACAGTTTTTCTCTAGACCAAGTCTCAGATGTAGTGGTACCTCATGTCAATATGTTTTGACCTGTCATGAAATAATCGGTTCTCTATCAATTTTATGCAACTTTGATTGTCACAGTGAATCACCGTTGTCTCGAGCTTGTCACCAAACAACCCAGAAACCAATTTTCTGAGCCATACTGCTTCCTTGATAGCATCACTTGCTGCAATTTACTCAACCTCTTCTGTACTCTGTGCAATGGATCCCTACTTTTGGCTTGACCAAGAGATCATAGAGGATCCTAAACTGAAGCAGTATCCAGAAGTACTCTTCTGATCCACTGGGCTTCCTGCCCAGTCAACATCTGCATACCCATGCAGAAATAAACCACCACTGCATGTATATCTCAGGCCATAAGTAATGGTCCCTCTGAGATATCTCAAGATGTGCTTTTCTGCCACCCAGTGTCTTTGTCTCGGTTCATTCATGAACTGAATCATTACAATCATTGCATAGCATATATCTGACCTAGTGTGGATAATGTACATCAATGATCCAATCAACTGCCTATACATGGTGGGATCCACCAAATCTGAACCTGTATCATAATCATGCAACTTCTTTAGGTTCATAACAATCAAAGTAGACATGGATTTGCAATCCATCATACCAAACCTCTTTAGTACATCCACTGTGTATTTTCCTTGTGCCATAAATAGCTCGCCCTGTCTTTGCCACACTTCCAATCCTAAGAAGTAATGCATCAAGCCTAAGTATTTCATCTCGAATTCTGAGGTTAGCTCCCTCTTACACCAGACTATTAGCCCTTCATTTCTTGTTAGAAAGAGATCATCAACATACAAGATTAGTATAACAGGTTGGTTACCTCTTACCTTGAAGTATAGATTTTCAGCAACATCACTTTTCTGAAAGCCCAGGCTTTTAAGAAAGCCATCAATCCTTTCATACCAAACTCTAGGATCTTGCTTAAGACCATACAAGGCCTTCCTTAGCTTGCATACATGAGTGACTTTGTTATGAAGTATAAAACCATCTGGTTTTTCCACAAAAACCTCCTGTTCAATCTTTCCATTCAATCTTTCCATCCATCTGATGTAGTTTCCAACCAAGTATGGAAGCTAAAGAAATAATAGCTCAAATGGAGGTATACCTAACTACAGGAGCAAAAGTCTCTTCATAGTCGATTCCTTCTTTCTGAGTGAAGCCTCTGGCTACAACTATTTCTTTGAACTTTTCCACACTTCCATCAGCTGCATGTTTGATTTTATAGATCCATTTGGAAGAAACCATTGATTTGTCTTTTGGCCTTAGCACAATGTCCCAAACATTGTTCTTTATAATAAACCCGTATTCCTCAAGCATGGCATCCTTCCATACTTGTAATTTATCTGCTTCTTCAAATGAAGAAGGTTTGACATGACTAATGTTGTTCATCAGTGCAACATAGCCTCCAAACCTATGAGACCTCTTCCTTTCCCTAAAAGTTCCTTTGGAAGAAGCTATCCTTTTTGCTTCCCGCACTATTTATTTAAGCCACCTTGGCTTCATTTTGGCTAGAGTTTCTTCAAGAGTTATTTCTAACACTTCAATAGGTTCTAGGGGCTCTTCACGAGGTTCTTCCCTCTGATCAACTGACTCTTCATTTTCAGAAGAGGGTGAAGTTGGCTGAACTGCTTCTGAATCCTGTTGAAGCTCTCTGGATTTATTAAATGCAGCTTCCTCATGGAAAGTCACATCTCTTCTTACCTCTATTTGCCTCTGAACTGGTACATACATACTGTAAGCTTTGGATTTCTCACTGTACCCCAAAAAAACCCCTTTCTTACCTGAGGGTTCCATCTTTGTCCTGTTTTCCTTAGGGACATGAATATACACAGGAAATACAAATATCCTTAGATGCCCTACTTCAGGTTTGATCCCTGAGAAGACTTCTTCAGGAGTCTTGTCCTTCAAAATAACATGTGGACACATGTTCTGAATATACATAGCAGTGGAGGTAACTTCTTCCCATAAAGAATTTGACAAATCCTGCTCAAACATCATTTCTTTCGCTGCCTCACAAATAGTCCTGTTTTTCCTCTCAACAACACTATTTTGTTGAGGGTTATATGGCATGGTCAACTGTCTCTTAATTCCTGTTGACTTGCAGAAATCCTCAAACTGAAGAGATTCAAATTCTCCTCCATTATTTGTTCTAAGGATTCTGATGTGTTTCCCTGTCTACTTTTCAATAAAGGCTTTATATTCTTTGGATTTATAAAATGTGTCACTTTTAGCTTTAAGAAAATATATCCAACATTTTCTTGAGTAATCATCAATAAAAATGACATAATATAAACAACCATTGAGTGAAGGAAATGACATGGGACCACATACATTAGAATGAACTAGATCTAAGATGCATTGAGCTCTATTGTCACTACTAGGAAATGCTTTCTTTATATTTTTACCTAGCATGCATCCCTTACAAATTTCATTTTTACTAAGAGAAATAGAGGGCATGCCACATACCATGTTCTGTAGATATGGAAGAGCTTTGTAATGAAGATGTCCAAGTCTTTTGTGCCACAACTCGTTGGAGCTAGTCGCATCATGAGCCAATGCCTGAACTGACTGTCCTGACATGATGTACATTCCTCCATTGCGAGTTCCAATGGGTTTTGCTGTACTTAAGTGGCTACCTTTAGCCCATAGTAGTGCCTTCATGTCCTTGAAGATCACCCAATATCCCTTGTCCTCAAGGGTTGCAACTGATAGTAGATTCTTCTTGAGCCTTGGAACATATAATACTTCATCAACATGAAGTCTAGCTTCAGATTCCAATCTGAAGGAGATAGAGCCTACTCCCTCTATCTTGTAACATTTTTCATCCCCAAGCTTGACCTGCTCTATAAAAGATTTTGTCTCAAAATCTGAGAGGATCTCCGTGTACCCTCTCATGTGCTCTGATGCACCACTGTGTACTAACCAAGTTTTTGGCCTTGTGTAAACTGAACTGGATAAAGTAGAAACCAAATAATATTCTTTCCTATTTTATTTCTCATTAGAAGGACTTTATTTATTTCTTTTGGATTCATCATCCTCAGCAGTTGAGGCATGATGTTTCCCTTTCCTAGGATATTTCTTTCTAAACCAACAATCTTTAGCAAAATGACCAACTTATTACAACTAAAGAATTTAATCTTAGATGTATCAATATTCTTTCCTTTGAATGTACCTTTGATGTTTGGTTTCCATTGAGAGCCTTTTTGGAAAGTGCCTTTCTTCTTTCCCTTGAATCTTGATGCTAAAGTTGAGTGCTCTTGTTTCATTGGCTCGCTCCTGGTAGCTGTGTGACCCTCCTCCTGAAGGAAATCATTCCATAACCTCTCAAACGTGGGATGAATCTCTCTCCCATTTACACTGGATAAGAAGGTCTCCCATGAAGAAGGAAGATCGTAAAAAATGGCCCGCACTAAATCATCATCATCCACGGTCACCCCTGTGACCAAAAGATGATCTCTGATCTGAGATATCCTGGAACAGAAAGATGCAACTGATTCACCTTTCTCCATATTCAAATACTTAAGCTTGTGCTTAAGTGTCCTCTTCTGACTTGGAGCCTGTTTCTCATACAGACTCACCAAGGTATCCATACAGTCCTTGGCAGTCATCAACGAAGTCATTGCAGGAATTATACTATCTTTGACTGAGTCAAAGATGATTCACTTGTTATTTTCTTGAATCTTCCTAAAAGCCGTTCTTCCTACATTATTCATTGGTTCCTCCACCACTGTGGTCACATACTGCTCAAGATCATGCTGTTGCAAGATATTTTTTATACAGAGCTTCCACACATTAAAGTTGGTAGGTCCTTCGAGCCTATCTTTGGCCTTGACTGAAATGGAGGATGCCATGGTCCTCACACTATAAACTTAATCAATATCAAATGGATCTGTGTGTACCTGCTGCTGCACTTCAACACCTTTAACACACCCTAAGCTCTGATACCATGTTAAATTATGAGCTTGATTTCTTATGCGGATTAATTCTTTTATTTTCTTCAATATTTTGATTCCAGCTTAATAAAATTCAACAATTTCAAATCATAATTGAATATCAATAATTATGTAGATAAGTAAACATGCATATCAACAACACATATACCCCGGGGAAACCCTGTATAGGGAGAAAAACCCCGGCAAACAATATTCCTTTATTGCATTAATAATGTAAAATCTCTTACAAATATCCACCATGAATGTACTTCTCTCAAAGAGCTTGCCAAGATGACTCTGACCTGATAAAGACTTACAAGACCTTGCTGAAATACACCTTTGATACGCTGCCTCTTTATCATTGATGTGCTCCTCTATTACTTCACCCTCAACTTGGATACAAAAACTTTGTTTCAAAATTGTGTTGCAAAACTGTGTTGAGGAGAGGGTTCGACCTCTTCTTATATAGGTTGAAGAGGGGAAGAGGAGAATCTTGAAATAGTAACCTGATTGCATGCATGTAACACCCTGTTTCCCCTAGTTTGTAAAAAATAACGGGACTGGTCGAGAACTATGGCAAACTCATAAATGTGAATATGTGATGTAAATGGACCTTGAGGAAAAGGTCAATGAATGTGAATGACATTATGAATTTTATTGCAAGACTGCTGAGAGGGGATGTGTAGAAAAGAGACCATGATGGCGGTGGAAGGCACCTAGAAAGGTGGCGTTAACTTCCACCGAGAATTAATACCGTATTTGGACTCCACTGGCCCGGAGAACCAAAAGCAGCTCGCTGGCCCTGAATTAAATGTCTCGCAGGCTGGTAGGTAGATGGCTTAATGAGGGATGGGTAGGTGAACCGCCCATCTGTAGAGCCATCAGGCCTGACCATCACGAGGGTAATCGCGCCACACGCAACCTTGCAAGAGGATAAGGCGTAAGGTAGAAGCGATTGGGGGGGCAGATGCGAGGGGAGAACTTTGGCGATGACGATTGAGTGATAGCAGAGAGGAAGGTTTGCAACCTTCGCTCCTGGTCACTGGCTGATGGATACACAGTCTCACAACATCGTGGTCTTAGCTCGGGGGTGGCTAGTGGTAAATCCGTCGGGCGTCGCTAAGCCTACGGTTGGGTGGAAACGAGCACCCCTCTCAGCAGTTACTTAACCCTGGTGTTATTTCTGATAAGTGTTTTTCCTCCGGCACCTTAAAATATATGTATTTTGATAATTATGCTCATAGGCTGCGGAACTGTGAATGTTTTCATTTTAAGAATGTCTGTGTAAGTATTTTGATCAGTACTAGTATTTGTATATGCTTATAACAGAAAAAACACGCATGGCTTATGTTGATAAATGAATTTAATTATGCATAAGTTGAACCAAGTCAGACTTCCAGCCCATTCTTGGGAAGTTGTTTCCCCTTATTTGTCTCCAGGAATGCCCCAAAATAGATCTCATCACAGAGATTCCCTCCTTATAAAGGTTTACCAAGAACCTGGAAAAAGGACTTGAATGTGCAAGTCTTAACAACCCTGTACGAGGAGGAATGACCCTCTTAAAATCACGAAGTAGCAGCGTAGGGATAAGTATCAATTGACAGACGAGATTCCGTTAGAAGACCCATGGTCATTCACGACCGTTAGATTGATGAAAGAAACAAGGGCATTACATACCTTGCTCCTTTTCCCTCTATCTTCGTGAATAGCGAGGAAATCGGGATCGTAGACCCCCAAGTTCCATGAGAACATTTGGACTGTTGATTTTTCCACATCTATGAAGTAGTGGGAGAGTGTACAACGTAGGACAAATATGAGCCTTTATATCTTAGCTAGAAAAATCTGATAGCCATTGGATCTGCTAAGAGATGCATGAAGGTTAATCCCTCGTAAAGAGGAGGTTGAAAGTCCCGACGAGAGGCGTGGACATCGGGATATCAACACTCGTGAAATAGGGAGTCACGATGACATGAGGTCAAGAATTTTCATAGTGAAAATCCCAGAATCAATATGAGCCATCCATCATAGGAGAAAACGTGGGCAAGATTGGGATCCCGTCGGCATTTTGGAGATCAAAGGGACAAGATGCCAGAATATTTCAGCAATAGAAAGTCCGAAATCGCGAGAAGCGAACAGGACTGTCCATCATAGGAGGACGTGCGGTGACAATATGAGTATTCGGGAAAAGTCCCGAAAGGAAAGTCATCCATCGTGAAATAGGGAATCCCATGGAAAAGAATTCCATACACTTCGGAATTGTGAAGTCTGGAACCCAACAAAGTGAAAATCATCCATTGTAGGGACAACTGTCATTATAACGGCATATCGGGATTCGACGGGTCATGAATCCTGAGGACAAGTACATTTCGGCATTGGAAAGTCCAAAAACCTGACAGGAGATAAGGCTGTAGTCTTGTGAGATAGTGGTCACGTGGGCCAAGAGTTTATCCAGGAGGGCTAACACGTAAGGGACCATATCGGTGAATTGGCTCATCGAAAATTGAGGATTCAAGAGAACAGGGAACTCTTGACATTGGGAATCACGAAACCCCGAAAACCAAAACTATATGCATTTCCCATTGTGAAAAGAGTAGCGGTCATATGCAAAGGACGTGACAGGGAAGGAAGGACCTGTGGATCCGGTTTTGACAGAGATTCCAACAGGGAATCCAATGAGCCGCTTCGGCTCATGACTGATTGAGTGATCCTGTGAGCGGACGTGCTTGGGAGTGCGACTGCATGACCTTCCATATCGAAATTCAGAGATTTGAATGACGAAGAGTCTTGGATTCGTTGCATTTCAAACTCCCGAGTACCGAAACCCGAAAGGATTCATACCGTTGGATTAGGAGAGGCTTACGGCCATCGATCTCCCTTTGGAGGGAAACCTTGGAGACCTCGAAAGTTTTGGGGATTTGAATGGGGAAAGGTAGAAGTCGTGTATCGTGATTCCCCGAATCGTGAAAATCCGATGAGCTCTTGGCTGGCTTAAGCATGTGGACACCGTATAGGGTCACGTAGACAAGACCCCAAGAGGGAAACTTGCCCCTCGCTAGCCACGTCAGGATTTGGCATTTCGCTGCTGCAAGCTTTGGGGATTCTCATTGTTGAGAAATCAATGAAAAATCTTGATTTGCATAGTGGGTATGTGACAAAGTGGTATCAGAGCATGGTTACAGCACTCGGCCTGATTGGGCTCATGCACGAGTTGTGCATAAGCTCTGTTCGAAGTACTCCTATGAAGAGTAACCCCCTAACGTAACTCTCTTGTCCAGGATTAAAACTTGGAAACGAGAACCCAACTGTGTATGCATGTGAAAGAGTTATAAATTATGTGCAAATTATAAAAATATATTTAACTCTTGACTAATAACCAACGTTTGTCTTTTCACTCAAGCGGATGATCAGCCGCGGGAATCTATAGATGCAGAGTATGGTGACTCACCAAGAGGTGGGAGAAGGCTCCCACAACAGAGACGAAGATTCTAACGAAAGAAGAGCAATAGGAACCCCTCCAGACCTAGCTGAGACTATGAGGAGTCTCATGGTTGAATTGCAAAGCTGCAAGGCCGACAATGAAAGGATGATGAAAGAACAAGAAAAGCAAACCGAAATTAATGCAGTTTTACTGCAGAGCTTATCCGACCTACAACAACAAATGCAATATGAACCTGAGATGCAGAATCATGGTCGTGTCAGTGGCCATACTGAGAGAAGCACATCAAGAAAGGTCCACCCTAGAGGTAAAGGACCAGTACCAGACGATTCCACTGAGAAGGAAGATGTTGATTCAGAAGGCTCTTCCAGCAACAGGACCAACTCCTATTTTCGAAGAAAACAGAAGAAGCAAAAGAATTCCAAGAGTCATAAATTTGAGGAATTCAGAAAGGCCAAACCTCCCTCCTTCGATGGTGAGATAAAGAAGGGAGAGGAAGCCAAGGCTTGGTTACTTGGATTGAAGAAATATTTCAGAGTCCATGAGTTTTTAGAAAATCTGAAGACCCGAGTGGCCACTTTTAATCTAAACAGAAAGGCTTCCATCTGGTGGGAAGATCTTAAGAACATGAAAGGGGTCCACGAGGAGGAACTGTCTTGGAAACGGTTTGAGAAGTACTTCCGGAAGAAGTATTTGTCGAAAAGATATTTCGATGAGAAGGCTAAAGAGTTTTATGAAGTCAAACTGGGGCAACTCACTATAGAGGAATACATCAACAAATTCCTCGACTTATTGAGATATGTACCCTACATCAAAGTGGATAACGCAAAGGCGCAACACTTCATCAGTGGGCTACCCAAGGAATACCAGAACCGAATCAAATTTGATGAGCCAAAGACCTTAGAAGACACTATTAAAAAAGAAACATATTGTCATGAACAATATGGACATCGGGAAGAGTCTCATGGAGACTGGAAACTGAAGAGTGGTTCGAGATTTCAGAAAAAGGGGATCAAATCCTCAGAATTTAAGAGCTACAAGAAGAACCCCAGAATGAACTTTCCAACCCGAAGTATACTCCAGCAGAAATTTTCCTCGGTGGACGGAAATAAAACTTCTGGACCTATACCAGTGAAGACTAATAACCCAAAGAAAGAACCTTTGAAATGTTGGGGTTGCGGAGAAGAGCATCTCCTAAGAGACTGTCCACACCGACAACAAAACAGTCGAAAAATTTATAACATTCAGGAATCTACCACAGTCAATGATGTGGCAAGGAGTGTGCCATAGATTTATGTAGCCTTGGATAATAACCAAGCTGTCCACGAAGCTTCAGTGGTGGAAATAGAAGGTATGATTTTCAACCATCTGGTGTCTGTTTTGATTGACCCTGGTTCAAATTTGAGTTATATAGCCCCTAAAGCTGTTGATAAGTGTAAGCTATAGCCACGAAAACAAACCAAGCCATGGTTGGTACAGTTAGCCACTGGCACCAAAAGAAAGGTAGTAGAGGTCATACCATCTTGCCAATTAATGTTGGGTGAATTCCCCACCCAAGCAACCCTTAATGTATTACCCCTGGGATCATACGACCTGTTGATTGGTATGGACTGGCTAGCCTCCCATAAATCCAAACTGGACTGTTACCATAAAAACTTAGAATGTGTGAGCAAAGAAGGAAAAAGGATAACCCTCCAAGGGATCTGAAAATCGGTCTCGGTGAGACAAATATCATCCCTGCAAATGAGAAAGTATTGCCGAAAGGGATGTCCCCTATATGCAATACAGGTGTTAAAAACAATCGAAGGTGATAAACCAAGCCCTGACGATCACCCTATCCCGAGGGAATACAGAGATGTGTTTTCGGAAGAGGTACCAGGTCTACCTCCGAGAAGAGACATTGACTTCTCGATAGAACTCGCACCAGGAGCGGTGCCGGTGTCTAGGACACCCTACCGGATGAGCACACCTGAGTTAGTTGAAATCAAAGTACAATTGAAAGAAATGATGGATAAGGGATATATTCGACCCAGCGTGTCCCAATGGGGAGCACCAGTCCTATTTGTGAAAAAGAAGGATGGCACCCTTAGACTGTGTATAGATTA
>JZKD02S1789266.1:468420-513464 GCA_000966675.3 Picea glauca | reverse complement strand
CATTGGTAGAATTCGCCTACAACAACGACTACCAAGCATCCTTAAAGATGAGTCCCTTCGAGGTCCTCTATGGTAGGCCATGTAATACTCCAATCAGTTGGAGTAATCCTGTAAATAGGATTTATTTTGGACCTGACATGCTGAGAGAAATGGAACATAAAATGACTCAGATAAAACAAAATTTGAAGATCGCTAAGAATCGACAGAAAACTTATGCTGACCAAAAGATAACTCCAAGAGAGTTCAAAATGGGAGACCATGTATATCTCAGAATTAAGCCCAGAAGGAGTTCCCTGAAAATGGGAGCTTGTGCCAAGTTGGCACCCCGGTATTGTGGACCCTTTGAGGTTCTATATAGAGTGGGACCTGTACCCTATCGGCTAGCACTTCCTCCCACAGTAAAAGCACATAATGTTTTTCATGCTTCCTTACTGAAGAAATATGTACATGATGCTAATCATATAATTGACTGGTCTGTGATCCAGGTGGAACCGGAGGGAGAATTTCTACTAGATCCCCAATGCATACTAGACAGAAAGGAAACCCTGCTCTGGAACAAAACCATTGCACAAGTCAAGGTGCAGTGGAAACATTTTGGCCCAGATGAGGCTACATGGGAAATGGAGGATGCCATGAGACAGGCATATCCGATTTTTTTTACTTCTGTACATGAAATTAATGTTAGTAGATAAGAACATCGAGGACGGTGTTCCTTTTAAGGGGGAGGGAATTGTAACAACCTGTTTCCCCCAGTTTGTAAAAAATAACGGGACTGGCCGAGAGCTATGGAAAACTCATAAATGTGAATATGTGATGTAAATGGACCTTGAGGAAAAGGTCAATGAATGTGAATAACATTATGAATTTTATTGCAGGACTACTGAGAGGCGATGTACAGAAAAGAGACCACGATGGTGGTGGAAGGCACCTGGAAAGGTGGCGTTAACTTCCACTGAGAATTAATACCGTATTTGGACTCCACTGGCCCGAAGAACCAAAAGCAGCTCATTAACCCCAAATTAAATGTCTCGCAGGCTGGTAGGTAGATGGCTTAATGAGGGTTGGGGAGGCGAACCGCCCATTCGTAGAGCCATCAGGCCTGACCAGCACGAGGGTAATCACACCACACACAACCTCGCAAGAGGATAAGGATTAAGGTAGAAGCGATTGGGGGGGCAGGTGCAAGGGGAGAACTCTGGCGATATGCAGAGTGAGTGATAACAGAGAGGAAGGATTGCAACCTTCACTCCTGGTCACTGGCAGACGGAGACGCAGTCTCACAACATCGTGGTCTCAGCTCAAGGGTGGCTAGTGGTAAATCCGCTGGGAGTCGCTAAGCCTATGGTTGGGTGGAAAGGAGCACCCCTCTCAGCAGTTACTTAACCCTGGTGTTATTTCTGATAAGTGTTTTTCCTCTGACACCTTGAAATATATGTATTTTGATAATTATGCTCATAGGCTACAGAACTGTGAATGTTTTCATTTTAAGAATGTCTGTGTAAGTATTTTGATCAGTACTAGTATTTGTATATGCTTATAACAGAAAATCCATGCATGGCTTGTGTTGATAAATGAATTTAATTATGCATAAGTTGAACCAAGTCAAACTTCCAGCCCATTCTTGGGAAGTTGTTTCCCCTTATCTGTCTCCAGGAATGCCCCGGAATAGATCTCTTCACAGAGATTCCCTCCTTGGAAAGGTTTACCAAGAACCTGGAAAAAGGATTTGAATGTGCAAGTCTTAACAACCCTATACGAGGAGGAATGACCCTCTTAAAATACCGAAGTAGCAGTGTAGGGATAAGTATCGATCGACGGATGAGATTCTTTCGGAAGACCCATGGTCATTCACGACCATTAGATTGACGAAAGAAACAAGGGCGTTACATACCTTGCCCCTTTTCCCTCTATCTTCGTGAATAACGAGAAAATCGGGATCGTAGACCCCCAAGGTCCATGAGAACATTTGGACCATTGATTTTTCCACATCTATGAAGTAGTGGGAGAGTGTGCGATGTAGGACAGATTTGAGCCATTAGATATTATCTAGAAAAACTCGACAACCGTTGGATATGCTAAGAGATGCATGAAGGTTAAGCCCTCATAAATAGGAGGTTGAAAGTCCCAACGAGAGGCATGGCCATCGAGATATCGACATTCGTGAAATCGGGAGTCACGATGACATGAGGTCGGGAATTTTCATAGTGAAAATCTTAGAATCAATATGATCCGTCCATCATAGGAGGACACATGGGAAATATCGGGAGCCCGTCGACATTTCGGAGATCGAAGGGACAAGATGCCGGAATATTTCAGCAGTGAAAACTCTGAAATAGTGAGAAGAGAACAGGACCGTCCATCATAGGAGGACGCGTGGTGGCAATCAAAGTATTCGGGAAAAGTCTCGAAAGGAAAGTCATCCATCGTGAAATTGGGAATCCCATGGACAAGAAGTCCATACACTTCGGAATTGCGAAGTTTGGAACCCCGAAAAAGTGAAAAGCATCCATTGTAGGTCCAGCTGTCATTATATCATCATATCGGGATTCGGCGGGTCGCGAATCCTGAGGACGAGTACATTTCGGCATTGGAAAGTCCGAAAACCCGACAGGAGATAAGGTTGCGGTCTTGTGAGATAGTGGTCACGTGGGCCAAAAGTTTAGCCGGGAGGGTTAACATGTAAGGGACCATATCGGTGAATTGGCTCATCAAAAATCGGGGATTCAAGAGAACAGGGAACTCTTGACATCGGGAATCACAAAACCTTGAAAACCGAAAGTATATGCATTTCCCATTGTGAAAAGAGTAGCGATCGTATGCAAAGGCCATGACAGGGAAGGAAGGACCTATGGATCGGGTTTTGATAGAGATTCCAACGGGGAATCCAATGAGCCACTTCAGCTCATGACGGATTGAGCGATCCTATGAGCGGATGTGCTTGGGATCGCGACTGCATGACCTTCCATATCAGAATTAAGGGATTTGAATGATGACGAGTCTTGGAGTCGTTGCATTTCGAACTCCCGAGTACCAAAACCCTGAAAGGATTCATACCATTGGATCAAGAGAGGCTTACGGCCGTCGATCTCCCTTTGGAGGGAAACCTTAGAGACCTTGAAAGTTTCAGGGATTTGAATGGGGAAAGGTAGAAGTCGTGTATTGTGATTCCCTGAATCGTGAAAATCCGATAAGCTCTTGGCTGGCTTAAGCACATGGACACCGTATAGGGTCACATAGACAAGACCCCAAGAGGGAAAATTGCCCCTCGCTAGCCCCGTTGGGGTTTGGCATTTTGTTGTTGCAAGCTTCGGGGATTCTCATTGTTGAGAAATCAATGAAAAATCTTGATTTGCGTAGTGGGTATGTGACAATGCATTAGTCATAAATCAACTTCATACTTTAGTTCGAAATTAGAACTAGAATTGAGATTGGTTACAAATCAACATTACACTTTAGTTCAAAATTTAGAACTAGACTTGAGATTGGTTACAACTTAGCATTACACTTTAGTTCGAACTTAGAACTAGACTTGAGACTGACATGCTTTAGTTCGAACTTAGAACTAGACTTGAGACTGACATGCTTTAGTTCAAACTTAGAACTAGACTTAAGACTTTAGTTGCAACTCAACATTACACTTTAGTTCTAAGATTGAACTAGACTCAAGACTTTAGTTGTAACTCAACATTACACTTTAGTTCTAGACTCAAGACTTTAGTTTGCAACTCAACATTAGTAAAAAAAGAACTAGACTCAAGACTTTAGTTGCAACTCAACATTACACTTTATTTCTAACATAGAACTAGACTCAAGACTTTAGTTACAACTCTTGACAAGGCAATTAAAAATTCTCTTCATGGTGGATAATGTTTACATGTGCTAATGCACTAGATCAATACAATTACATCATTTGCAATATTAGGAATATCATTTGTTTCTAGTTCATAGGAATTTTACATTCAACCTAACTTTTGCTAAATACCTTCACTTTTGCTCATGGCTCACAAGGTTTGACTAGGCTCACAGAGGTTGTATCTTCCCCCTGAATTTTTCACTAGTCTGTCTATGCTCATAGAGGTTGTATGTTCCCCCTGACTTTTGCACTAAACAGTCTATGCTCACAGAGGTTGTACGTTCCCCCTGACTTTTACATTAGACTCACATAGCATCTCGTTCGTCCTGACTTTTGGTTTGACTCACAGAGGTTGTCCGTTCCCCCTGGATTTTGTCAATACCTCACAAGATTGGTTGATTCTCCAAATCTCCCTAGCTAGCCTCGGGGTGGCCCATATGGCCTCTCATTGGAGAATGACTCTCGATGCTGCCAAATTTAACAAAGGTGAAGGTTTGCAAATTGGTAAATGAACTCATCCCAAGTTTTTCCTTGTTTCTCCAATTCGGCTAAGACAAGTAGTTTGATAAGGCCATGGTGAAAGAGGCTATTGTGGGGGTTGGTTACATTCTACCTCACTTGGGAGGACATATTCTAGAGACTCTTTAAAAAGTAGAAGGGAAATCTCAATGGCTTATTGAATTGAAAGTGAGCTAATAATCGAAAGTGACAAGATTTAAAGAAGGAATATCTACCTTCACATGTGATTGATATGGTGATGACTATGAGAGGATTAATTAGCTCCTCTTTTATCCTCTCCTTGGAGTATCCTTTAGCTCTAGAGATGTTCTGAAATTTTGGATTGAAAACCTTGTTATAGCTTGATTGTGGTAACTGGTGGTTTTTAAACCATCTATCCTCAATTCTTGGAAGCTTTGTGGCTGTGGCTATGGAATCCTCAGAGACCCCAAAGGTGAGAGACCCCACGCGCATTGTCTTTCCATCAAAACCAAGAGCAAATTGAATTGAAATGCCATCGTCATGGCTCGACAAGTGAGACAAAAATGACCCCCAGCCTGCACGAAGGAACACTTCCCTGCACTGTGCGAACTTAGGGATAGTGAAGATATCAGCATAGGAAGATGGCTCATACCGCTTGGGCATGATGATAGTGTGGGAAAAATGGATAGAGGGTGAGCACGATCGGGCTGAGGATGGGCATGATTAGACAGGGGATGAGTGTGTTTAGTAGAGGCTGAGCACACTGTAGACAAAGGTGAACGAAATGAGATAGAGGCTGAGCGCATTTAAATAGGGGTGAACAAAATGAGCAGAGGGTGAGTGTGAGGAATAAATGGGATAACCAAATTGAGCAATCCCTCCATTTTTTAGTGTGCCTAGGGTGGAACGATTGCATTCATCAATGAAATTGCACGCACGAGTTTCCATGTGTGAGTGTCGATTTCTAATTTGAAGGCATGTTTTGGGAGGCAGTGATAGTTATGAAGAGGTTAGATCAATGTCCAATTCTTTGACTTGGAAATTTGACCATGAAAATGTCTAAGTTTACATCATTCAATCTTAATTTCCATGAACTAATTCAAATAAATGCCATTGATTCCTGGTTACCTGAAATCGTGGACAGTTACTAGTGTATACTTTCATATGGAACTTCGTTTGGGACCTCATATGACACTCCATATGGTACTCCATATGGTACCTCTGTGAAAAATGCAATTTTACCTCCTGTAATGGATAGTCTGCAGTCTTAAAATGATTTTGATAGTCAGATTGAATAGCAAGGATGATTTTAAGGATGCAAATTTATTTTAAAATGTAGAAACCTTGGTGAATCTTACAATCATTCATATTCCAACTATAAAATGTTTGGCGATATTTTTGTAAAAATATTCAAATTTCTAAGGATTTTATATAGTTTGTATAAAAGTTTGGTGATTTTTAAGGTAAAATGATTTTATCCTATAGAATTTGGGCGAATAATTTTTAGAATAATGAATCTTTTGGAGGGAAAAACCATGGAAAATTAGCCCATGAGCGAAATTTAGCCCCTAAAACCATCCCTGGTGAATAGGAGCAGAGGCAAAGTCTTCCATTATTATTTATTTTTCCACCATGCTTACTCAATCCATTCATATATCTTGCACAAGACATGTAATCTCAATTCTGTAATGAATAGTCTCTAACGAAAATAAACCAGTTAAGTGGTCTGTTAAGGAAATGTACAATAATTTAAAACACACAGGGAATTAGCATTTCAAAAATAAAATAACTACTAATGTCATAGCGTGTGTCATGAAAACAATAAAAATAAATTCTTATAAAGATTATAAGATTCTACTTCTTCCAGGCAGTGTTATCATTTGTCAACTCATGAATCCTCCCCCCCACACCTAAGTATTGTGACACCTCACAATAAAAAATATAAGAAACCAATCAATTCTCCCAATAGCCAAAGATTTACATCTTGTTAAGTGTAGAGATAAATTTCACATATTGGTCTGACGATACGGTTAGAAGATAGCCCCACCTATAGGATAAGAGATCCTATATATAGATAAGAAGAGGTAGGCGAGAGAGTTTCAAGTTAGTCTCAAAGTTAGTTCCCAATGGAAAATTTATGGAGTTCATTAACCTTAACTTAACCATACATACTTCATGTCATCTTTGTCTACAAGTAATGTCATACATCAGGACAAGTTTAAATTTTTATTTATTTTTTGTCAGATTACCATCCTCGCTAGGTAGAATGCCCCACTGCTAGCGAGCCTATTCAGTACTCTGGTGGGTTTACCTAGTCATACCACAGGCCGATACCTACTTCCAACAGACCTGTTCACTATCCCGACGGGTTAGCCTCTTACACCCTCAGAGACTGGCCCTCCATCTTTTAATATTTTAGTCTAAGATTTCTCTGTGCAAGAAGATGGGGGGATAGCTCTGAAAACAACGTTTTTATTCTTTTTTTCAATTGGGATGGTATTTATGTTAGAGGATGAATTTCCATTATATATTCCTTAGTGATTGTTCTGATGTAAGGGGTACTTAAGCGGATGTAGCCTATCTAAAGATATGATATAATCAAGCATTTTCAGTGTGATGTGGATGGTACCATTGGGAAAGAATAGAAAGGTATCTTTAGGATTAACTCACTTTATTCCTTTTTTTTTTTATGTTTCCATGGATAACTACTAATCAGACCTCCTTGTTACTCTTTAATAAAAATACTTTACTCACTTACTAAGATTTCTTGGGAAAACTGTATGAGTGACCTCTAATCTTGATGTTTATGGTATCACTTCCTTATATAGTGGTGAAGGTTTTCAAGAGCAACTGCTTTTTAAAATACCTTAAGAAAAAGAGAAGATGGAAATATTTGCAAAAATATGGCTAATTACAGCAAGTCATTATTCATTTGATGCTTAGCAGAAAACAAGGTTCAAACATAACAATGTTTTGAAGAAAAATCCTTCTTTTATATTTCCTTGAAACTGTCTACTCTTGGTCAAATAAATACCTACAAAAACATCTAGAATTGTCTATCAACAAAATTCAAAATTATTTACATATGTATAGTCGGAAATTTAGAAAACATTCAAGAACAAGGGGGGACTTCCCCATCTACTAAGGCCAATGCCTTGTCAATTGACATAACCTGCATAAAATCTTCTTTGGAAATGGGCCTGTGATAAAGTTTGAGTCGGTGTCCATTTACTACAAAGGAGACTTGTCCATCATCAATTGTTTTGATTTTCACAACCCCATTGTCATACACGGTGACTACCTCGTAAGGACCCAACTACCGAGTGGTAAGTTTTCCTTTGAAGGTTTTAAATCCTGAGTAAAACGACAAAGCCCAATCACCAGGTTGAAAGTGTTTATTCTTAATAAACTTGTCATGCCACTTTCTCCTATAGTTTTGGACTAATATTGTTCATTGGATGGCATCTTTCCTGATATCATCCAAATCATTTAATTGTAGGCCTCATTGTTTCTGAGCCTCATCTAAGTTTAATCCCAATTCTTGTTATAACCCTAAATTGCACCAGACATGCATACCTAGCATCAAGCCATCTTACTTGCCATCTTTTCCAAGCCATCACTAAACAACTCTTCTAAAAACCATATTTTTGAAGGTATACATTCCCTACACCACTAATTCTCATGTACACATGCTTGCTGAGCAACTACAACCCGTTTACACTCACAAAAGCACGAAAAATAGAAAGCGACAAAAGAATACATATTTTTGGGTAAGTTTCCTAAACCGTTTGACCTCCCATAGTTCGTCACACAACCGAATACCTAGCCATTTTTGTCCTATAAAAGAAGGGGTTGGGGTCCCATTCAAAAAAATAAGCAAGAGAGTAAAGAAACTATGCCCATTTCAATATTCCCCCTTTGCCCCAATATTCTGCAACTACATTGTGAGTTTTGAGCCAGAATTCCTTCTTCCTCCTTTGCAAATCCTTGCCTTTTCCCTAGAGAGAACTGAAGAGGAGAAGAATATGTGGAAGTAGTTGATGCATGGTGAAGAGGAGCCCAGGACCAAGTTTGAGGAGCAGTGTCAGTCTCATATTGTAAGTGACTCTTGTGAGATTAATATAAAGAAGTAATTTTTCCGTCCCGCCAAATGATGTCTTAAATCTTTATGATTGGTTTACATTTCTTTTTTATGATGTCTAACCCACTAATCCATATATAGAATGCATGCTTGTAGTTTCTTGTTTGTCTTTTGATGAATGCAAGTCATCCTTGGGAGGATATTTGCAGTCAGGAAACAACCAAGCGCAAAGGAATCGACACCAGACACAGAGTTTAAGGTAGGCATACCAGATCCCTCTTCCTTGTCTTTTATGTATGATTGTGGGGTAATGTCGGGATAGTGATAAAACGTAGGAGACTTTAGACGGTTAGCTCTGCCTACATTTTAGAACCCTAGTGTAGTTCGTAGAGGGGTTTTCCCGCTATAGCAATTCTATGGAAATATGGAAGGTCCTTACTTGAAATTCTATTAGTAGAAGTACTTGTTTCCCGTATACTATCTCATATAGGGTATGCCCAGTGGTGTTTCTCCAGGTGGTTTGATATGCCCACAGAGCCTCTGGAAGCCTATTGGCCCAATCCTAATGATGTAATTGAACAATATTGGTTAAGATAACTTCCGAAACTTTGTTTGTAGACTCTACCTGACCATTAGCTTGTGGGTGGTATGGAGAGGACTTGCAGTGCTTAATCCGATATTTCTTCATTTTTTCTCTCATTAGCTTGGAAGTGAATTGAGTGCCTTGCTATGTAATAATCTCATGAGGAACACCAAAGCAGGAAAAGATGTCTTCATAGATGAATTCGACAATGGATTTTTCTGTATCCCTAAATAGGGATTTTGCCTCTACCCACTTGGTGACATAATCTATACAAACCAAAATATAATTTTTCTTACGAGACATGGGTGAAATTGGTTGTACCAAGTCAAGAGCCCATTTCTCAAAAGGTTTAATCATAACTCGGGCATGCAAGGGCATTGCGTCAACTAACATGGGTCTTCCTATTCTTTGACAACTATCACAACTCCTCACATACTTGGCAGCATCTTTGAAAATGCTAGGCCAATAGTAACCTAAATGTAACACCTTATATGTAGTACGTTTGTCAGAAACGTGGCCACCGCATGGTCAATCATGACAACTTCATAGTATTTTGGGTATCTCATCTTCTTGGACACATCTACGAATAATCAAATCTAGACCTGTACGAAAAAGGTCATGGCCAACCCAAGAGTAATTGGCACTTTACATGATAATTCTATGTTTTTCATGAGGTGATAAATGACATGGTAACTTCCTAGTAGCCAAATAGTTTTCCATATCCGCAAACCATGGGGTATTGACAGAAAGGGAAAAAAGATGCTCGTCTGGGAAACTATCATCTACAGGAATATCATCATCCGCATTTTTTATGCGTGAAAGAAAATCATCTACCAAATTCTCCTTTCCAGGTTGGTCAAGCATGGTGATATTAAACTCTTGAAATAGCAGGAGCCACCTAGTCACTCGGCCATTAGTTATGGGTTTTTTCATGATAAATCTAATGGCAGAATGATCTGTGTTTACAAATACTTCATAACTTGTAATGTAGTGGAGAAACTTATTGATAGTATGAACTACTGCCAAGAATTCCTTCTCGGTAACTATGTATTTTAACTCGATAGAGGACAAGTTATTGCTCACAAAATAAATGGCATAGGGATGCTTGTCTTCTTTCTTCCCTAATACTCCTCCTATTGCAGTCTCAAAGGCATCAATGGATATATGAAATGGGAGAGCCGAATTGGGCCCTCTAAGAACTGGTGCCCTAGACAACTTAGCTTTCAGGGTTTCAAAGGAAGTTTAACACTGCTCTGTCCAAAGAAATTCAACATCCTGTATTAACAATCCAAACATGGGTGAAAAAATATTTGTAAAATTTTCAATAAACTGTCGGTAGTATTTGACATGTCCAAGAAGGCTTCTCACTTCTTTCTGAGTCTTGGGGGGTGGAAGTTTGATGATGACTTCAATATTTGCAGGATCGACTTTAATCCCTTCATATGAAACATGATGTCCTAGAACCACTCCTTCAGTCAACAACATTTTACATTTTTCATGACTTATAGACATGTTCATTTCTTGGCATTTGATAAGGACCTTTTCTAAATTATCTAAGGCTTCCATGTAAGTATTTCCATATACTATGAATTCATCCATGTATACCTCCACACAATCATGAATAAGATCAACAAATATCCCTAGTACTGCTCGTTGAAATGTGGCAGGAGAATTACACAATCCGAATGGTAAGACCCTGTAAGCATAGGTGCCCCAAGGACAATTAAAGGTGGTCTTGTCCTAATCCTCAGGTTCTATGAGAATTTGATTGTACCCACTATACCCATCTAAAATGGATAAATACTTCTTTCCATACAGGGTATCCAAAACTTGGTCAATGAAAGGAAGAGGAAAGTAAGCCTTCAGAGTGGCTTTGTTGAGTTCTCGCAAATCAACACAAATTCTCCATTTCCCGGTCACTTTCTTTGGAACCACTACAAGTAGGGATACCCACTTACTATTGTAGATGGGTTAAATAAATCCAACATTTAATAAATTTTGGATCTCCTCTTTTACTATATCCTTGAGTGTTGGGTTCATCCTTCTCCGGGGTTGCCTAACAGGTGTTACTTCCCCTTGGGTATATATTCGATGAATGCATGTGTCAAGGTGTATAACCTTCGTGTTAGTGTATTCCCAGGTGAATGCCCCTATTTTTTTTTTTAAGGATACTCATTAAATGCTTTTGTTGGTCTACATTTAGTCTGGAGTTTATGTGTATAAATTTTCCTGGACTAATCTTGTAGGGTATGGTATAAGATGTGGAAAACTCGTCTATATTGAAGATAAAAGATGTCAGAGATGAAACCGATGGGTCCAATTGTTCCTAAAATTATTCCCCAAACATGTACTCAAATTGGGGAAAATATTGTGGAAAATCAACACACATGATAATAGAGATAAACTGGTTTAGCACATTTTCTATTGTGTGCTCCTGAAATGCCCTGGCATGGTCACTTGAAAATACAGGTTCTTCCCAGTCCTCATTCTCATATGGACATTTAATCCACCATAGATTCTCCATGATAGGTTGGGATGGAGGGTATATGGTGAGCTTCTAGATAGAGAGTCCATTTGAGATGGTCATTTCTCCCTCCCTGCAGTTGATAAATGCATTGGCTGTGGCCAACCAAGGTCTTCCCAAAATAATGGGATGGCCTTTGGTAGGGTCCTTTGAACGTATGACGAGAAAGTCTACTGGGTACTCCCATGAGGCTAAAGTAACTATGATATCGTCCAAAATTCCTTCAAGTATAACCTTGGTCTTATCTGCTAATTCCAAAATGGTTTGTGTAGGCCTAAGAAGAGGTTTTAACTATAGTTCCTCCAAGGTAGTAATAGTCATAACATTGATGGTTGCCCCTAGGTCTATGAGAGTGTTCCCAATGGAAACCTCATTAATGGTTATGGTCACTATAGGGTTTCCTGGGTTCCCATATTTTTCTACCTTAGGCTGCTCTGATATGTACTCAGAAAGTTCTCCTATCAAATGTCTTGTAGGAGGGTCCTTCTGCTTCCTCCCTGGCTTCTTAATACACAATTCTTTTACCACCTTACTGTAGATTGGAATATCTGTAATGGCTTGAAGAAAGGGAATCTCGACACAAATATTCTTCAATTCATTCAATATGTCAAATTTCGATCGATTGGTAGGTTTCTTGATCACTAATCTTTCTGGATAAAGAGGGGCCTTCGTAATTTGTGAAGGTTCATTTTGGGGAAGCTTGGGTTCTTGTTCCTTAGGAATAATAACATCTTCCCACCTAGTTTCATCTGTGGGGTTTTTGGGGGTTTCCTCTTCTTCTTATTCTTCCCGGATGACTACTGAAGGCCTATGCCTGTCCAAAACTATTCCCGATCTTAGTTGAGTCTCCTATAATGGAACAAGAGAAATAACATATGTCAAGAATGCTTGCATATCAACATTGTGAAGAGGTTGAGTGAGATTATTATTGGGATTGGGCACTGGTTGTGCTGGTAATAATGTCGATCTTAGGGAGCTTGCATTTTAATATTGTTGCACTTGTTGTTGTGGAATAGGAGGTAAAGGTGGTGGAACAAAAACTGGCAGAAGCTACAGTAGTTTGATGGAAACTGAGGATATAGATGGTTGGACACAGGAACAAGTGGAGCTTGAGGGTTCCCTTGGTTATTCCCTCCTCTCCATCCTTGAAGCCAAGAATGTTGGTACTGTGCATACCAGTTTTTCCAACTTGGTGAGTTCCACTTTTGTTGTTGTTGATAATAGGGTGGAACTTGAGATTGTGGATCTGGGTATGTGGGCTAGTTCCTATGCTTCCATGGCCTCCTAGGTGCATAAGAGGACTCCCCAGGATCCCCAATCCTATAGATGGCTAAAAAAATGGGAAATGATGGAAATTTCTCAGTTGAATGGTCTTTTGTACAGAAGCCACAAACTGAAATGTTATCTAATGGGCATTCTTTTGAGGAATTCTTCCTCTCGAATCTTGGGCAATATATGCTCATTGCTGCATTTTCCTCGTCCTGTTTCTTTTTAATTTTTAGGGTGTCCAACTGGGAACCTATTGTGCTTAAGATATATATCTTGAAGTTTTCTATAAGATTCCCTATCTCTTCTCTTGTGATACCACCCGAACTAATTATTTTTTAAGTTTCAATTAGAAGGGTCTCGAACATTCTCTCCTGTTTTAGCTCTACTCTTAGAGTATTTTTTACACATTTCACATATTTCAGAAAATGGTTTATGGGAGATGTCACTCGATGCCATCAGGTTAAGTATATCTAGGTATTCCTCTGAAATTTCCTTAAGGAAAAGATCCCTAATTGCATCATCTGTAAGTTCATGATATTTTGATTTCTGAGAGATATAATCAAACTGTTCCATATAATCCTCGATATTCTCATCTTCTAACTGTTGGATTTTGAAAATATCATTATGAGACTCCTTGGTCTTGTAGTAGTCTTGGTACTTTTTAAGAAAGATATCTTTCATGGCTTCCCAAGACCTAATACTCGATTCTCCCAACCCCATCAACCATCTTAGTGTAGAGTCCTTGAGGGTGGCAGGAAAGAGTTTTAGTTTATGGGCATCTTGTTAGTAGTTGTAGCTCCTACACAAAATGTCGAACTCAAATAAGAAGGTATTCGGTTATTCACTTCTTTTACCGTAAAAGGTGGGTAGTGTTGAGAGGGGAATATTTTTCATATTGACATTCGGTGTGGTGTCGAAAATTTGAAACTCATAAGTAGTTTCGACTTGGTTTCAAACTTCTTCTTCCTCCCCGTGTCTTACATTGTTGTGATCCCCCTGATCATCCATACTAGTTTGGTTTCCAAAAAGAGAGTACCTAGGTGGTTTTATCTTTGAAGATAACAAGGTATCCCTCTGATGGGAAGGTATTCCTACTATTTGGGTGTTTGGGACTCTACTCGAGCCAGTTGAGGTTATTGGTGCCAAAGTTTTTGTGTCAATTTGAGAGAAAATTATGTTGGCTGAACTACCAAACAAAGTATTTAGTTGTTCAGGGTCTATTATGTCTTCAAAATTAGGATCTCCCGATGGTGGTAAGAAAACAAAGTTTGTATTGTTTGGTTTTGTGAAAGGCTCGAGTGGTCTTGCCTCTTGTCCCACTATTACCAATGCTTCAATTTTCTCTTCTATAATGCTCCTGGTCTTAGTCTCTTTAGAGACTAATTTATCTCTTTGGGTTGAGCTAGCTCCTGTTTTTCGGTATTGATCTACGAAACTTATGAGTGGAATGTTCCTTCCCCTGAAAAGGAAGGAACCTTGGTTGAAAGGTATGATTTGGATTTAATGTATCTACCTTTTGGATCCCTAGGTCTGTTCATGAAAGCAAACAAAAAAAAGAAATACTACCATTGGGTTTGGGGGAACATGTTATAACAAATGTGCAGGTTCTTACCTCTCATCTTAAAGTTCCCCTGCCACCAATCTAATTCTAAGGTTTATAAATGATCTATTTCCTAACTATTTTCTACCTTGAGACAACTCCTTGGTAACGACACCAAAAATAATGGGTGTTCTATATGCACTAAAAACCCTCAATTAAATTGTCAACCCGAGATAAGTAAACTTAAAGTTGTAGCACTATATGTGCCAAGGCAGAAAGGCTAGAGGTAGTATAGTCTAACTAAGGAAATGGTTTATCTAAGGGATAACATACTTAAGCAAAGACTATCAATGATCAAACCCTATCAAGAAATTTACCCTAAGTAACTTTTGAACAATGGATCGATGGATTGTTCTAAGGAAGAAAATGAAAACCCTACTTAAAACAAGTTAACTTAATCATGACAATAAGCAAAAACAAACTATATATTTAATCTATTTAATGAGCAATAACAACAATGAACTAATTCAATCGGCCTATTCAAATTCAATGAGCAACAACAAGTAAGAAAATACACAAGCAAGCAACTACCCTATTAAAACAAGTAAACAAGCAAGCAACTACCATATTAAAACTTATGCATCAAGTAACTTAATAAAAACTACTTAACAAGAAACTAATCAACTATTAAGAAAGTGAACTCTATTCTTAAGATAAAATTCATAAGTACTTCTAATCTACGAAAGGAAATCTTAATCTATAAAATTAAAAGCATTATGACAATATTCAAAATTAATCAACAACTACCCTTAATCTACGATAACAAGAAGACTATTCTTTAATCTATAATAGCAAGAAAACTGCAAATATAATGTTAATGATTATGTCTTTGATGTCTTATTATATCACAATGGCATTTAACAATTAATGATAACTCAAGAGGGATAAACTCAATATTAAATTCTATAGCAAAGTGAAAGGTATGAATCAAGCAATCTAATGAGAACTTATCCATTATAGAAGAAACATCAACTACCTTGCCAATCCATGTGATTCTTCAATTTACGCACTAGTCATCAACAATATGAAAACACTATTCTATTTAATTCAATTGCATTCTATGATAATGTAAGAAAATTCATACTACTAGAGATTCATAACTAAAAACTAAACTCAATAATCAAACTTCAAATTAAAATTGAAATTTAGATCTAGAATGGAAATTGCATAAAGTAAATTAAACTAATCCTATTTTAACAATTTAAATTGCAAAGGGAAATACTCATAAAGACATAACTCAAATCCTATTTCTATTTCAGCATATAACAAGAGAATAAATAACAAACTAAATAATATCTAGATAAGCAAACTAAGTAGCAATTAAATAAGAAAACTATAAATCAAAACTAAAACTAACAATTATCCATCCATCGAAACTTACCAAAGAAACTATTAATTTTTTTCTACTTTGTTTTAACCCAATACTTTGTTCTACTTTAATTTGCAGAAATTCAAACTAGCATCTAATCACACAACACAATTAGTATCTAGGCTTGCAAGTTATTTCCAATTAATTAAAAAGTCATGGCATATTAACACTATCCTTCATAAGTAACCTGCAAAAAGAAACTAAAGCAATTAAACTATGAACAACAATAACATAGAAAGTAAAAATAATAAAAACTCATGTACAGGAAAAAAAAGAAATGACAATTACACTACATGAATTCACAAGCTAATTGACTGAATATTCACCCAAACCACTAGTGGCCCCCCTAGAAGGTTGTATCTACTCCTCAACAATGAATCATAAGCTCAAGCAACACGATTTCAACATTTTAAATTAAAAACACAGTTTTACACAGTTTAGAGAAAATGTCTTGAAATGACAAAAGAGAGCTAGTTTCACAATTCTGAGCTTAACTATTCTTAGCTATTTGTCTGACCACTACTGTGGTATTTATAGAGGTTACAAGATGATAGGTCGACCACTAGAAGGGTCAACCCCCTCTAAAAACAGTAAATTACACTTAATGCATCTTAACCATTGGTGGCTTTTAGAAACTAAGCGAGCCAATAAATACCCAGCATAAAAACCCAATCCAAGTTGTCAGAAGCTCAGTAGCAAGAGACCACGAGCACAAGAAAAACCCATTTTGCCAATTTTCCCATCACTGTCTGCCAATATGATAACCACCAACTCGCCCACGGTTTTAGTGCAGGACAGAGTGTCAGACGTAGTTCTGGATGGAGTACCGGATGGAAAAACACCATACGAGTTTTCCCTGTGACACATAGATCCCGAATTAGCTTCTTGAAATCATTAAAACATGTTGAATTACACTTGAAACCATCATAAAACATTAATCATATGTACCTGGTATAAGCTATGGTGATTTAATACAAAAATCCTTCAAAACGCCTTGAAAATAATGAAATACACATATCATACCGAACAAAAAGGATCTTAATCATTGTTATTAATTAACCATATTATGAGACCAACAAGCGTAGTTATCACATCTCTTCTCAGAGATAAAGTTTTCACCATTCTAATGAGTCTTGCACTCTATATTTTTACAGTCTCTTTACAATTCTTTCATTAATAGAAATCAAGTGTTGTTGTATTTCTCTATTTCTGGCAATTTTCATGAATGTTTCATTGTAATATCTCTTCTTTCATTTCGTTCCGAAAATAATCTAGACTAGTGGTATTAGAGAAGGCTGCTCTTGATCGTTTTTCAGCACATGTCCCCAACAAGGTCTAAGTATAGCTAGTTGGGTCTCGAGCTTGTCTCTCTTGATAAAAATCATTCTTGCACGCCCAAGAAACCCTCGATGGTGACAGAAAAGAAAGAAGGTTGAGAAGAATATTCTATTAACCTATTTCTTGAGCAAGCTCTCGTGTGACAGAGGGACGAAATGATGGAGAAGTTTTCACAAATCCTTCAATGACTACTGATGGAAAAAGGCACATATTCATAAAGCAGTCATTTTGGAGGAACCTCTCCCTTCAAGGTACAATTTAATTTTGATATTCCCATATTTGAAGGTCAGATAGATGCAGATGCCCTAGAAAAATGGTTAAATCTATTAAAAGGTTATTTCTCTATTAAAAAAAATTTCGACAGGGAAAAGATCACCTTCATAGCCCTCAAGGCTCTCCCCATGTCAAACATTGGTGTGAAAATTACTAGGAGAAAAGTTCCATAGAGGAATCTGGAATATATGTGATCCAGATGGATCTCAGTGGCCATACACCTCTTCGGCTAAATCACCATTTCGAGCCTGTGGTTTTGATAAACCATGATATTTACTCTTTTGATGATGAATGGAATGTAATGTCATCTTCATTTGTTAATTATAGACATAATCTAATGATTTCATAGTGGTCTTATGTACATTCCTACAACATAGAGTTAATGCACCAGATCCCATTAGAACTTTGCAGTTAAGATCGCTGAGGCTGGAGTAGTATTGGGATGGGTGACTGCCCGAGAATTCCTAGTGTTTTACATGCCTATGGAATTTTATAAACTTAGTCCAATTTATCCCACATGCATCATGGGAATTGTTGTCCTCTCACTCTCTCATATATAATTGAGGTGAAGGAGGCCCTTTAAGCATGCAATGCAGGGTGATGTAAAGCTTCTTGTGAATGAAGCGTAGCCAACATCTCCCTTTTTTTAGAGATAAGCTACCCCATTTTTCTAGTCTGTGTTCTAAAATGTTTTTCTATCTTATTCAGTAATAAAAGTTGGGTTTCACTGTATTTCTGTGTTCTCTTCTATACTTTTTTGTATTTCATTGGTATATCACGATTATATTTCTTCCTTCATGTTGTTCTCAAAATAATCGGGATCAGTGGTATCAGAGCAATCTTCTCCTTGTCAATTCTCAGAGCAGGTCCTCGATGAGGTTAGGGTATAAAGATTTGGGTGTTGAGCTAGTTTCACTTGAGGAAAACCACTCTCGCTAGCCCAAGTGACCTCCCATGGCGGAAGAAAAGAGAGATGACACAGCATGAGATCCTTTCAAGACGTTTCTCGAGGAAGCCCTCATGTGACAAAGGAACAAGATGATGGATAACTTCACTTAGATCCTTCGAAGACTACCGATGGTGGCAGTTGAGGCATCTTCAATAAGAAACCATTTCTCAAGTGTGACACCCTTCAAGGCACAAAGAAATTTTGGTATCCCCTTATTTGAAGACTAGATAGATGTAGATTCTCTAGAAAAATGGTTGAATCTACTAGAAGGTTATTACTCTGTCCAAATATTTCCCAACAGTGAAAAGATCACCTTCCTGCTCCTTAAATCCCTTCCCCATGTCATAGCTTGGTGGGAAGGTTACTAGGAGAGGTACAACATGGATGAATATACACTATTTGGGAGAGAACCCACTTGGTTGGCCTTTGTAGATTCCCTAATAGAGGAGTTCTACCCTGTCGAAAACTATGATGGCCAATACATGAGATGGAAAACTCTGTGTTAGAAAAGGGACCAGACGATGCCAGAGTACACCAACATATTTCATACCTTGCGCTCAAATCTAGGTATCAAATACTCTAAGTGGAACCTGGTTTTGAAGTACCATAGTGGTCTACACAGGTACATCCAAACAAAGATGGATTTCTTAGACATCTCCTCACTGGGATTTTCTTATCGATATGCACTCAAAATTAAGAAGAAATTCAAGAAGCAAAGTAAGTGGGAGAAGCATGGACAAAGCAAGGAAGGCCAACCTTAAGAGAGTCAGTCCCATATGTAGGAAAAGAAGGGTAATGAGAAGTCTAAGAAAGACACCAAAATGTGGTGTGAGTTCCACAACATCCCTTGGCACAACATTGATGAATTTCAGTCAATACAGTCATTGGTGGCTGAGCTCAAAGACAAAGATTCAAACCCCAACTTGGACCTTGATTCATAAAATAATAAAAGGAGATAGATCGTTGATGCAGAACCCACTGTTACTGTCGCAACTACAACAATCCAACCAGAAGAGGATCCTGAGGAGGGAGAGCGACTCTTCTATTCACAGATGTGGGTGGAGGGGACCCCACTGCATTTTATTGTTGATAGTGGAAGCCAAAATAACATCATATCAACAGAGGTTGTCAAATAGTTAGATTTTCCAACAAAACCACACCCACAACCATACAACATCAGGTGTCTTCACCAGGGTCAAGATCTTCAAGTTAGCCAGTAGTGTCGCCTCTCCTATGACATTAATCCCTTCAAGGATGAGGTATTGTGTGATGTTTCCCCACTTGAAGTCTGTGATGTTATATTAGGCCAACCATATATGTGGAGGCATCATGCTGTTTATGAGTATTGACCCCGTAATGTCATTGTTACTTTAGGGGGTCAACTATACCATATACTAGAGGTAGTTATGACTATTTTCCCACCAAAATAATGCCACAAAGTAATCTCTCATACTAGAAATGTTAGCCTCTTCACAATCCAATCAGAAGGTGAACAAAAGGAAAATACAACCACTGCAACCTCAGCCCAAGATCTTTCTATCCGGCAGAAGCAGATCAAAAAGATTGTACATGAGTACCAAGATGTTCTTTCTGCACCGATGGGGGTGCCTCTACACTGCCCAATCAAGAAAGGTTATAGAATAAACCTTCATACTCTTCATGTTGCATCTTCACCGACAGAGTCCTCCCACACATAGGTATATCATGCAGCTATATTGGTTGAATGGATCCAACCCCTCCAGCAACAGGATCCTCACATCCTTCAACAAGCTAAGCAGGATAGCTTCTTCAGCAAGGCAAGCAACACACCAAGCTTTAGATTTAGCAGAAGTCTCCTCATATCCCAAGGGAAATTGATGTAATGGGGACCATTGCATCCTAAGGGGGGAGGAATGATCCAAATGGATCTCAGTGGCCATCCACTTCTTCGAATGAATCAAGATTTCGAGCCTATGGTTTTGATAGACCATGATATTCACCCTTTTGATGGGGAATTGAATGTAATTCCATCTTCATTTGTTAATTATAAACATCATCTATTGATTTCCTAGTGGTCTTATGTACATGCCTACAACATAGCCTTAAATCACCGGATCCCATTAGAACTCTGTAGTTAAGCACGCTCAGGCTAGAGTAGTACTAGGATGGGTGACCTCTCGAGAAGTCTTAGTGTTTTACATGCCTATGGAATTTTATAAACTTAGACCAATTTATCCCAAATGCATCATGGGAATTGTTCTCCTCTCACTCTCTCATATATAATTGAGATGAAAGAGACCCTTTAAGAATGCAATGGAAGGTGATGTAAATCTTCTTGTTAATGAAGCGTAGCCAACATCTATTTCTTTTTAGAGATAAGCTACCCCATTTGTACAGTTTCTGTTCTACAATGTTTTTCTATCTTATTTAGAAATAGAAGTTGGGTTTCACTATATTTTTGTGTTCTCTTCTATATTTTTGTGTATTTCATTGGTATATATCAGTTATATTTTTTCCTTCATGTCGTTCTCAAAAATAGTCTGGATCAATATGGGGCTGAGCCCACTTGGGATTTTTTTGTGGATGCGTTCAAAGAAAAATACTATCCTGTTGATAACTATGAAGACCAGTACACGAGATGGACCACACTGCGGCAAGAGAAGAGTCAAACAATGTCAAAGTTCACAAATACTTTCCATACCTTGTGCACCAAGCTGGGTATCAAAGACTCCGAGCAACATATAGTTCTAAAATATCGTGGGCTTTGTAGAGGTACATACAAACCGAAATGAATTTCCTAAACATCTCATCATTGGGAGCTTCCTATCAGTATGCTCTCAAAATCAAGAAAAAATTTAGGCACCAGAACAAATGGGAATTTGAGTCTGAAAATATGCCACAACCAAAGCATGGTAAAGATGGCCCTAACAAACAACCTTTATACAACCAATCCAAGACATAAGACAAAAAGGGTAAAGGGAAGATGAAGAATGAGACTGGGAAGTGGTGTGACTTCCACAAAATCCCCTGGCACAACACCGATGAATGCCACTCGAAACAGTCATTGGTGGCTAAGGTCAAAGACATGGAGTCGAACCCTGGTTCAGAATCTGATGCAGAAAGTATTGAAAACATACATATCATCGATGCAAACCCCACTACTATTGTTGCAACCACAATATTTCAACCAGAAGAATTGGTATATCCTGAAGAGGGGGAGCACCTCTTCCATTCATAGATGTGGGTGAAGGGCATTCCATTGCATTTCATTGTTGATAACAATAGCTAGAAGAACATGATATCAACTAAGGCCATCAAACAATTTGGGTTGTCAAAAACACCACACCCATAGCCATACAAAATCCGGTGGCTTCACTAGGGACGATATCTCTGTGTCAGCCAATAGTGTCGCCTGTCCTATGGCATCCAACCCTTAAAGAATGAGCTAGTGTGTGATGTTTTCACTCTTGATGTTTGTGATGTTGTTTTGGGCCAACCATATATGTGGAGATGTCATGTTGTCTATGAGTCTAGACCCTGTAGTGTCATTATTACTATAGGAGGTCAGCTCTATAGGATACCAAAGGTAGTTCTGACTACCGCTCCACCAAAATAGTGCCAAAAGATAGTCTCTCATACTGGAAAATTCATCCTCTTCACATTTTGTTCAAAGGATGCACAAAAAAACGCTATGACCACTACATCCTCAACATCTTCTATCCAACAAAAATATATTTTTTCTTCACATAAAATGATTCCTACACAATGCCCCATCCAACCTAGAGACAACAATTTGGTGGAAAAAATATAACCCCTCCAGCAACAGGTTTGTGATAGTCTTCCACAAGACAAGAAGCACAACTTCTCCAACAAGGCATGCAACTCACTAAGATTCAGATTCAAAAAATTATTTTCCCTCCTCCCTGGGCACTCAACACAATGGAGACCATTGCTTAATAAAGGGGGAGGATTGATATAGGTGGATATTGGTGGCCACCCACCTGTTCCAATTGGTTCCTCTTGTCAGTTGTTAGTACAACACATTCTTTCATACTTCTTTGTAATTGTGGGTTCTACACTTTCGAGGTTGTCTGAAGGCCTACACATATTCTAGGTGGATACTGTTGGCTTCCCACCTAATCCAGTTGGATTATTTTGTATGTTTTCATGTCAACACATCTTGTTGTACTTCCAGGGCCATTTTGGGGCCCTAAACATTGTTTTTTTGGATTGGCACAGTCAAACTATAGACTGAGTCAGAGTTTGATGGTGTAATGCGTAGTTCTCAAAGATTGTATGCAAAAGTTATGACCCTAGGAAGTTAATGTACTAACTTACCCAAACGGTGCCCACATGACTTTTTGCATTTCATCTCTGTTGGCCCTTGGTTATGGAAGGTTGCGAAGATTAAGGAAAGAAGTGTGAAGTGCGAACTACATGGAAGACAACTTGAATGAGATTGGGTCGAAGTGAAAAAAATAGAAGAAAAGACGGAGCGAAGTAAGAGAAAGAAATTCATTGGATGGGGAGATCGAGGAAGATATATCAACAAGGAATATGAATCATGGATGACTCAACAAGCAGAAAAATCCACCAATGGATGCTTTGGATCACCTTGCAAGAAATAAGGAAAGATAGGCTGGCAAAGCTTTGAAAAAGTGGGTCAAGTTGACCTAGGATTTTAGACACCTAGGGTTTTGGTATTTAGGGTTTTAGACACCTTGGTTTTGGCCTAAGGTTGTCTGAGATTCATTGTATTGTATAAATAAAGGTCAAGAGGACCTGGGATGGGTTAGAGACTGAGAGAGATTATGTATGATGAGTGATTTTTGTTATTACTGAGAGATAAGTCTGTGTTGTAAGATCTTCAACTAGGTGCGAAGATCAACCTTGTAGTTGGGTGCACAGGGAGGGGAGAGAGGAGAAGAGAGAGAAAGAGAGAGATCTACAAGATAAGAGTGCAAATAGAACTGTATTCTTTCATCTAATATATTATAAAACACAATTCTGTGAATGTAGCCCTGGGGAGAGGGTGAACCACGTATATCCTGTTGTTGTGTGTTATTGATGTTGTGTTCTTTTGATCTCTGATATACTATAAATGCAATATTGTGTTAGATATAAGATATAGTTTGCACAGTAGGCTTAAGAAATATAAAGAATCACTAGATCTTTGTGAGAGTGTTTCCCTGGATCCACTTTGCATTTCCTTTGGTTGTAGACACATGTTTCCTGCAACCTCCTATAGCTACTTCAGGTGAGACTGCATATTCTCTGCAGGTGTTGCCGAAAGGGCTAGTAGTTAGGGCTTGTTGGTGCACTGTTAGAACTGAACCTTGGTTCAGCCCCTATGCCAACAAATGGTTATGTTTCCAGGACTGAGATCTTCTTGAGGGAATGTCAAGGTGGTTTCCATCGAAGACAATGATTTAGACGTGGATAAAATAACAAGAGAAGGAATTCGCTAAAGCTCAGAATAAGGACCCTAATATTAGTACAAAAGACTGGTTGGGAAGTTATATCTTTACTAATATAAACGAGATTTTCTTTGGAGGAATTCATAAGGAGTTATATGAGTGGCTAACTAGATTAGCAGATACCCATTTTGAGATCAGACTCAGACTGCCCATGGTTTGGACGTTGACACTGATCAAGAAGGTCAAGAGAATTGATAACGCGTGTCAAGAGCAATAGATCACTGGTTTGATAGTACCATCGGAGAGTATATCACTGAGTTTTCTATTGATATGGTAGAATCATATAGCCAAGCAGAGAGATATTTCTTTAAGGGACCTAGAGGAAAATTTTTACACTTCTTGAAGTTGAAGATCAAGATGTTATTGCATGAGAAGAACATCCTGGAGATACAATAGTGGGTCAGATTGAAAAAGCTAATGTTCAAGAATTCAAATAGCGACAATGACACAGATTTTGGACACACACATAGTGGGAGAACCTTCAGAGAAGTTCCTCTAGTGAACTTGTTCAAGCAGAGTCACTAACCGCTAGCACAGGAAGAAGGGTTCTACAATGGAGAAGAAGAAGAGTTGCTAAACGAGGAGCATTCAGAGTCCGCTAGGGCAGAAGAAGGGAAGAATGAATAACCTCATCGAGAAGAGTCAAAAACTTCAGGGATTGTTTTAACAACATTAAGTAACTAGAGTAAACTAAGTTATAAGAACACTCAAAGCACTAGTACAAGTGGTTCAATGCATACTCAGTTAGGAACCTTAGGAAGATCTATGGAAGATGAAATGAGGTCACCCACCTTTAGGGGAGATCGATTTGAATATCCCGATCAACATTGGTTCTCATGTGAAGCTGTATGGACTATTAAAAATTTCATCGATGAAGCTGTTAAGAGAGCTCAGTTTAGTACTACCCTGATAGATCATGCACTAAGATGGCACATGAAGTTCATCCAAGTAATTGTACAATCAAAACCATTGAATGAGATCAAGACTGCGTTGATTGAAGAATTCAAAAAACCCAAGTCGGAGTCACATTGCATCACAAAGTTGAAATAGATTAAGCAGAAAGTAGATGAACATGTTTGGGAGTTTGAACAGAGGTTTAAGACCTTGAAAGGCCATTTGAGTTTTCAGATTCCAGACAAACAAAATAAAGAATGGTTCATTGCTTCCCTCTTACCACACATCAGAGTCCCTCTGATGAAAAAAACATCGCTTCGCAAGCTGAGGCACTGGAGAAAACTAGAATAAACCCCTATGGGAGAGTCCAGCTAAGGTATGAGTCAAATTTTGAGTCAGCTAACTAGCTTATCATTGCAGGTAGAAGATATGAAGAAGGATAAGGGAAAAGATAAAAAAGAAGATATTTGGTGTATCAGATGCAAATCAAAAGGTCATGATAAGGAGCACTGTCCCTTATTTCATGAGTACTTGGATTCAGAATCCCTAAGCCCTTTGAAGCAAGTTACTCTGCCTTGGTGTGAGGTATGTAGAAATAGACATCGATCTATATAATTCTATTCCATGAAAAAATATGTCCAGACACCTACCAATATTTATTGCACATTATGTAAATCTATGGGGCATGATGAGAAATATTGTAGGGCTTATGACCTCTTGCATGAAAGATCAAGAGACACATATAGAATTCAAGGAAAAGTACAACAAGAAGGAAATACTATGTAGTTTAACTCCCCAGGAAGAGGAAACTTCAACCCTCATGGTGGATTCAAAGGAAGAGAACGAGGAGGAGGCATGGGCCGAGGTTGAGGTCATATCATTTGTTATAAATGCACACAACCAGGCCACTTGGCAAGGGGCTGTCAGAACCCTTGTACCACTTGCATTTACTACAATTCATTTGAACATGTCATAGAAGATTGTCCTGCGTTGTTAGACAAACTTTAGGAAATACAAGGAGGGAACCAACAAGTACAGCTAATATCAGCAAAACCTTGTGGAGGGGATCCTAGAATCGTTGTTATCACTAGAGGAGGCACTACTACAAGAGAAGATATGGTGACTCTAGGGAAGATTATAGAAGAACTAGGAGTTAGAAGAGCTATGGAGAAGACACAGGAGTTTGATCCAAAGAAAGAGAAGCAGACATTTTAAGAGGAAAGAAAAGAGTTTGGAAGAGATTAGGCTTCTTCATTAAAGGCACAACCAGAATTGAGAGAATGTGGAATGCCCCTGGCCTTTGATCAGTTTGCTTCGCCTAGAGAAGGAAAAGAGGTAAGAATACTTATGGAATTATTATGTACTTGAATTAATTTGATTAAGGATGAAAAAGCCATACAAGAACTACAAATTTGATCAGAAAGTATGAGATGGGAAGGGTAGATCCTCTATTGAATAAAGAAGTACATCATCTATCCAAAAAGATAAGGACAAATAAGGAACTACACCTTAATGCTCAAATTGGAGATTATGATATAGATTATGTGGTCCTCGACTTAGGATCAAAGGTCAATGTTATGATGAAGCAGACCTATGCACTGATGGGAAAACCTAAGTTGATATATTCCCCTATTAGGCTTAGGATGGCTAATCAGTAGGCAGTAAGTCCCTTTGGTAGGTTGTAACATGTCCCTATGGACATCGACGGGGTAAGAATGTTTGTGGACTTCGAGGTGATTGAGATAGTTGATAATAGTTTTCCTTATCCTATGCTGTTAGGAATCAATTGGGCTTTCAACAATTCCACTGTTGTTGACTTAAATAAAAGAAGAATGACATTTGAAGGTGATGGACTTAGGTTCATTGCACCTCTATATCCTGATGAAGGTTGAAGATACACAGAACCTATCAGAGAAGAAGACCGTGCATATGAGCTAGAGAATATGTACAAATTGACAACCAGCCAACAGGATTACATTAATCCTATAGCAGATGGGAACTTAAGCTGGAGAAGTGACAACACATGTTCATCAGACTCAGAGGAAGCACTGGAGAACTGACAGAACAAAATGTATTAAGTATCTACATGGAGATGTGAGAGACTAACCAGGGAAGTTCGTTGGATTGGAATAGAAGTAAGTAACTTTCCCACCTTTGATGGTCTAAATCAATTAGAATATTTCTTGTTGTAATTTGAAGAAATTGTACCAATACAAAAAAGGGTGTTGGAACTAGATGATGCTTTGAAAGAAACTCTAGCAAGATGGTGGGGAACACACAAAAACAACATCACATACTGGGTACAATGTCGCACTTTGATGGCAGCGCGATTTGCAGAACAAGTAGAAGGCTGTGAAGTTAGATAGATAGGTCAAAGTTGTCCGAAGGACCATGTGAAAAGTTGTGAGGAGGCTTGGAGATGCACTCCTCAAGGGTAGTGGGTGCAAAAATTCATTGACACACTAGACACAACACCTATCAATTGGTATCTTCAAGCAGAACTACGCCTCACCACTGCAGATTGGAAAGGTATGACTCAGAACTTAGTAGCTACATTTTTATTTGAAATTCAGTATCCCATGGTGTATCAATATTTACAGGTTGTTTGACAAAAAGTCTTTGAGGAGGCACCTATCTTCCCTATGGAGCAAGAAGAGGATGAATGGACTGCACCTCTCCAAAAACTACAAGGATGTTACAATATCAATAGTGATGAAGACAATGATCCTAGTAATGTGCACATCACAGAAACAAAAGGACATAGAGACATAGAAGGACCAGGAGTTGAGCTACCTTTGATTGGACAACCAATTAAAATCAATAAAGTCAACATTGGAATAGAGCAAACACCGAAGCTTGCAAATGTTGGAGATTATTGGGATGCTGCCACTATTGACAAGATCACAGAATTATTACATGAATACCAAGACTTGTTTCCAACTAAGTTCATTGATATGAAGGTAAGTAAAGGGCCCATGGGAGAGATGAAGATCCCCTTGAAACCAGATGCAAGGCCAGTGAAATAGAGACCCTATAGATTGAATCCAAAATATAAGGAGAAAGTGAAGATTGAATTAGACAAAATGATGGAAGAAAGAATAATAGAACCTGTGGAGGAGTCAGAATGGATTAGTCCTATGGTGGTACAAGATAAGAAGATAGGAGAGAACAAGATCTGTGTATATCTTAGAAAGATGAATGATGCTTGTTTTCATGACCCATTCCCTACACCATTTACTCACGAAGTGTTAGATAATGTAGGAGAATAGGAGGTATATTCCTTTACAGATGGATTTTCAGGATACCATCAGATCAAGATTGCCAAGGAAGATTGCCATACGACCACCTTTGCCACCGAATGGGGATCCTACCAGTAAACAATGATGTCGTTTGGATTGAATAATGCACCAACTATCTTCTCTAGGGTGGTGGTCGAAGAATTCAAGGAGTTTTTACATAAATTTTTGGAAGCATATTTTGATGATTGGATTGTTTTTAGCTTATTACAAAATCATATTGAATGTTTAAGAATAATGTTGGATAAGTGCAGGAAATGTCATATTGCCCTGAATATGAAGAAGTGCATCTTCTTTTCGCCCTTTGGAGTGCTGCTGGGCCATATCGTGTGTAAGAAAATATTGTTGGTAGATCGATCTAAGATTGCCATTATTGTCGATTTACCCCCTCCTCCTCCAGTCAAATAGTCGCGAACTGTGTTGGGACATACTGGATGCTAGAAGAATTTCATTAATGGATATGCACAGATTAAAACACCTATGGAGAAGCTTCTGAAGAAGGATTTTCAGTTTCAATGGATAGAAGAATGTCAGCAGAGCTTCGACACACTGAAACAAAAAATGGTTACTGCGGCTATTCTAGTTTTCCCAAATTGGAGCAAGGAATTTCATGTGCATGTCGATGCATCTCCTATTGCACTAGGATTAGTGTTAAAACAACCAAGGGCAGGAGATATTGACCACTCGTTATCCTTTTCTAGAAGGAAGCTCTCCACATCTGAGATAAATTACACCACCACTGAGAGAGAAGGTTTAGCCATGGTGTACACACTGTAGAAGTTGCATCACTACTTGTTGGGAGGCCACTTCAAGATGTTCACTGATCACTCTATGTTGAAATACCTAGTCAACAAGCCAATGTTGGGGGCAAGAATATGCAGATGGCTACTTCTATTCCAGGAATATGATTTTGAGATTGTGGTCAAGCTAGGGAGAATGAACAAGGGACCTGACCACTTGTCTAGGTTGGAACATGGAGAGGAACCTACTAGTTTGGAACATACACTACCTAATGCAAATTTGTTGGCCATCAGGAATATTGATGACCACTTCAACGAGATAGTCCAATTTGTGTCAACAATAATGGAACCTTGTGAATACATAGTCATTTAGAAGAAATAATTGGTAGTACGCCCTACATATTTTTCACTTATAGCTGGACAACTATACAAGATGGGACCTGATGAGATCCTGAGGAGATGCATTATGGAGGTAGAAAGACCACTAATTTTAGTAGAAGCACATGAAGGCATTGTAGGGGGACACTACGCAGGGAAATAAACAATGCAAAAGGTTCTTAGAGTTGGCCTTTAGTGGCCCATTTTACACAAGGATGATAAGGATTTCCACAGAGACTATGATGTATGCCAATGAGTTGGGAAATCGTCCAGAAGAGATGAGATGCCTTTAGCACCCCAGATAACTTTACAAGCATTTGAGAAATGGGCCATTGATTTCATGGTACCTATAAACCCACCAGGTAAGCGCACAGGAGCAAGGTACATAATCACTGCGACATAGTACTTGACCAGATGGGCCGAAGCAAGAGAAGTCAAGGATTCTAAGACAATTACAACTACACGCTTCATATTTGATGACATCATAACCTAGTTTGGATGCCCGAAGACCCAAATGAGTGATCAAGGTATGCATTCTATTAATAAGACTATTGAATCCATGACTCAATAATTTGAATTTCATCACCAGAAGAGCACCCCTTATCACCCGTAGGCGAACAGTACAGTCAAATCCTTCAACAAAATCTTAGAGACAAAGGTGACAAAGATTTGTAGTGTGAACATGGATGACTAGGATTTGAGAGTACCAATAGTGCTATGGGCTTATAGAACTACTTGCAAGAAGATAAAAAAGCAGACTTCCTTTAAGTTGGTGTATGGCCTAGAAGCAGTTGTCCCTATGGAATATTTGGTTCCTAGTGTTAGAATTGCAGCATTCATAGGTATAAATGACACCAATGCTATTCGTGAGAGGCTTGCACAGTTGGTAGAACTAGAAGAAGATTGATTTATTGCAGGATTCCATCAGTAGGTATAGAAGGAATGAGAAAAGGCCTATCATGATAGGCACATCAAGAATAAAGCTTTCAAGCAAAGATATTTGGTATTGGTATATGAAAAAAAGTTCATGAAGCATCTAGGGAATTTCAGGACACATTGGCTTGGGCCATATGAGGTTGCATACGTTATAGAAGGAGGAGCTGCGCAGTTGAAAACTTTGAATGTTGAATGGAAGGAAGGTTTGGTGAATGGGAGCCGGTTGAAATTGCACTATGACAACCAATTGCCTCACAATTATTCGTAGAAGCATGAGAAAAAGGGTCTAGGTACCAGGTGCAGTTGAAACTAGGTACCGGACACAGAAACGATAGTCTGCACAAGGAAAGAAGAGTGGGAAAGAGAAGAAAACACAGGCTGCCTTGCATAGTCTAGAGTTGAAGTAAAGCAAAGGTTCAGACTTGAAGTGCCTCGAGACGAGTCACATGTGAGTGTTGGGGGCTTGTTTTTCCTTGTTTATGGAAGACTGCGAAGATTAAGGAAAGAAGTGCGAAGTGAAAACTATGCAGAAGACAAGTTGACTGAGATTGGGTTGAAGTGACCAAAAGAGAAGAAAAGACATAGCAAAGTAAGAGAAAGCAAGTCGTTGGATGGGGATATCAAGGAACAAATATCAACAAGGAATATGGATCATGGATGACTCAACAAGTGGAAAAATCCACCAATGGATGCTTTGCAGAACCTTGCAAGAAAGAAGGAAAGATAGGCTAGAAAATCCCTAAAACCGCAGGTCAAGTTGAGCTAGGGTTTTAGACACCTAGGATTTTGGTATTTAGGGTTTTAGACACCTAGGTTTCAAACTAAGGTTGCCCGAGAGTCATTGTATTGTATAAATAAAGGTCAAGAGGACCTGGGATGGATTAGAGACAGAGAGAGATTATGTATTATGAGTGATTGTTGTTATTACTAAGAGAGAACTATATGTTGTAAGATCTTAACCTGGGTGCGAAGATCAACCTTGCAACTGGGTGTGCAAAGAGGGGAGAGAGGAGAAGAGAGAGAAAGAGAGAGATCTACAAGCTAAGAGTGTAGATAGAAATGTATACTTTCAACTAATATATTATAAAGCGTAGTTCTGTGAACGTAGCCCTGGGGAGAGGGTAAACCACATATATCATGTTGTTGTGTGTGATTGATGTTGTGTTCTTCTGATCTTTGATATACTGTTAATGAAATATTGTGTTGGATCTAAGATATAGTTTGGTAGTAGGATTAAGAAAGATAAAGAATCACTACATCTGTGTGAGAGTGTTCCCCTGGATCCACTTTTCATTTCCTTTGGTTGTAGACACCTGTGTCCTGCAACCCCCTATAGCTACTTTGGGTGATACTGCATTTTATATGCAGGTATTACCGAAAGGGCCAATAGTTATGGCTTGTTGGTGCATTTTTATAACTGGACCTTGGGTCTGCCCATGTGCCAACAATATCCTAGGCTTAGGTTATGGATGTCTAGGGTTTTGGCATTCCCGTTTATCATAAAAATGCCTTCAGAGCCTCATTGTAATCATTTTCTTGCGAATGGGCATAGTCGTCACATATCTTCTCAGAGATAAAGCTTCCACCATTCTAACAAGTCTTGCACTCTATATTTTTACAGTCTCTTTACAATTCTTTCATTAATAGAAATCAGGTATTGTTGTATTTATCTGTTTCTGGAAATTTTAATGAGTGTTTCATTGTAATATCTCTTCTTTCATTTCTTTCCAAAAATAATCCATATCAGTGGTATCAGAGCAGGCTTCTCTTGATTGTTTTTCAGCGCATGTCCCCGACAAGGTCCAAGTATAGCCAGTTGGGTCTCGAGATTGTCTCTCTTGAGGAAAATCACTCTTTCACACCCAAGAAACCCTCGATGGTGGCAGAAAATAAAGACGGTTGAGAAAAAGATTATATTAACATATTTCTTAAGCAAGCTCTCACGTGACAGAGGGATGAAATGATGGGGAGTTTTTCACAAATCTTTCAATGACTACCGATAGAAAAAGGCACATCTTCATAAAGAAGTCATTTTGGAGGAACCTCTCCCTTCAAGGTACAATTTAATTTTGATATTCCCATATTTGAAGGTCATATAGATGCGGATGCCCTAGAAAAATGGTTAAATCTATTAGAAGGTTATTTCTCTATTCAAAATTTTTTCGACAGGGAAAAGATCACTTTCGCACTCCTCAAGTCTCTCCCCCATGTCAAACATTGGTGGGAAACTTCCTAGGAGAAAATTTCCATAGAGGAATATGGAATATATGTGATCCAGATGGATCTCAGTGACCATACACCTTTTTGACTAAATCACCATTTCGATCCTGTTATTTTGATAAACCATGATATTCATCCTTTTAATGGGGAATGGAATGTAATGCCATCTTCATTTTTTAATTATAGACATCATATAATGATTTCCTAGTGGTCTTATATAAATTCCTACAACACAACGTTAATGCACCGGATCCCATTAGAACTCTGCAGTTAAGAGTGCTGAGGCTAGAGTAGTATTGGGATGGGTGACTACCTGAGAAGTCATAGTGTTTTACATGCCCATGGAATTTTATAAACTTAGTCTAATTTATCCCACATGCATCATGGGAATTGTTCTCCTCTCACTCTCTCATATATAATTGAGGTGAAGGAGGCCCTTTAATCATGCAATGGAGGGTTATGTAAAGCTTTTTATGAATGAAGTGTAGCCAACATCTCTTTGTTTTTAGAGATAACCTACCCCATTTTTCCAGTTTGTGTTCTACAATGTTTTTCTATCTTATTTAGTAATAGAAGTTGGGTTTCACTATATTTCTGTGTTCTCTTCTATATTTTTTTGTATTTCATTGGTATATCATGATTATATTTCTTCCTTCATGTTGTTCTCAAAATAAATTGGATCAGTGGTATCAGAGCAGTCTACTCCTTGTCATTTCTCAAAGCATGTCCCCGACGAGGTTAGGGTATAGATATTTGGGTCTCGAGCTAGTTTCACTTGAGGACAACCACTCTCGCTAGCCCAAGCGACCTCCAATGGAGGAAGAAAAGAGAGATGAAAGAGCATGAGATCCTTTCAAGACGTTTCTTGAGGAATCCATCATGCGACAAAGGAATGAGATTATGGAGAAATTCGCTCATATCCTTCGAAGAATACCGATGGCGGGAGCTGATGCATATTCAATAAGAAACCATTTCGCATGTGAGACACCCTTCAAGGTACAATTCAATTTTGGCATCCACTTATTTGAAGGCCAGATAGATGTAGATGCTCTAACAAAATGGTTGAATCTTCTAGAAGGTTATTACTCTGTCCAAAAAAAATTTGACAGTGAGAACTATTTTAGAGAGAACTCAATTGGGGTTCCTTTGTAGATTCCCTAAAGGAGGAGTTCTACCCTGTCGGAAACTATGATGACCAATACATGAGATGGACAACTCTGCATTAGAAAAGAGACTAGATGGTGTCGAAGTACACCAACATATTTCATACCTTATGCTAAAATATAGGTATCAAAGACTCTGAGTGGTACTTTTTTTTAAGTGCCACGGTGGTCTACACAGGTACATCCAAACAAAGATGGATTTCTTGGACATATCCTCACTGGTATTTTCTTATTGATATGCAGTCAAAATTGAGAAGAAATTGAAGAAACAAAGTAAGTGGGAGAAGCATGGATAGAGAAAGGAAGTCCAACCTCAAGAGAGCTAGTCCTAGATGCATGAAAACAAAGGTAAGGAGAAGTCTAAGACATACACTAAAACATGGCGTGAGTTCCACAACATCCCTTGGCACAACATTGTTGAATGTCGCTCAATACAGTCATTGGTGGCCTAGCTCAAAGACAAAGATTTGAACCTTGACTTGGACCTTGATTCAGAGAATAATAAAAGGAGACAGATCATTGATTTAGAACCCACTATTACTGTCACAACTACAACAATCCAACCGGAAGAGGATCCTAAGGAGGGGGAGTGACTCTTTCATTCAAAGATGTGGGTGAAGGGGACCCTACTGCATTATAATGTTGATAGTGGAAACCAAAAGAACAACATCTCAGAAGAGTCTATCAATTAGTTTTATTTTCCAACAAAACCACACCCACAACCATAGAATATTGGGTGGCTTCACTAGGGTCAATATCTTCATGTCAGCGAGTAGTGTCGCATGTCCTACGACATCAAGAATTTCAAGGATGAGGTATTGTGTGATGTTTACCCACTGGAAGTCTGTGATGTTCTATTAGGCCAAAAATATATGTGGAGGCGTCATGTTTTTTATGAGTCTCGACCCCGTAGCATCATTGTTACTCTGGGGGGTCAACTATACCGGATACCAGATGTAGTTTTGACTATTTTACCACCAAAACAATGCCACAAAGTAATCTCTCATAATAGAAAATTTAGCCTCTTCACAAATGGATCAAGAGGTGAATAGAAGGACACTACAACCACTACAACCTCATCCCAAGGCATTTCTATCCAGCAGAAGCATATCAAAAATATTGTACACGAGTACCAATATGTTCTTGTTTCACCTACGGGGGTGCCTCCACACTGCCCAGTCAAGAAAGGTTATAACATAAACCTTCATACTCTTCATGTTGCATCTTCACCGACAGAGTCGTCCCACACTTAGGTAGATCATGCAACTATATTGGTTGAACATATCCAACCCCTCCAACAATAGGCTCATGACATCCTTCAACAAGATAAGCATGATAGCTTCTTCAACAAGGCAAGCAAGACACCAAGATTAAGATTTATCAAAAGTATCCCCATATCCCAAGGGAACTAGACACAATGGGGACCATTGCTTCCTAATGGGGGAGTAATGATTGAGATGGATATCAATGGCCATCCACCTCTTCGAATGAATCTCCATTTTGAGCCTATGGTTTTGATAAAACATGATACTCACCCTTTTGATGGGGAATTGAATGTAATGTAATCCTAATTTGTTAATTATAGACATAATCTATTGATTTCCTAGTGGTCTTATGTACATGCCTACAACATAGCCTTAATGCACCGGATCCCATTAGAACTCCACAGTTAAGCATGCTCCGACTAGAGTACTATTGGGGTGGGTCATTGCCCTGAAAGTCCTAATGTTTTACATGCCTCACATGCATCATGGGAATTGTTCTCCTCTCACTCTCTCATATATAATTGAGGTGAAGGAGGCCATTTAAGCATGCAATGGAAGGTGATGTAAATATTCTTGTGAATGAAGCATAGCAAACATATCTTTCCTTTTAGAGATAAGCTACCCCATATTTCCAGTTTGTGTTCTACAATGTTTTTTTATCTTATTTAGTAATAGAAGTTGGGTTTCATTGCATTTCTATGTTCTCTTCTATATTTTTGTGTATTTCATTGGTATAGCTTGGTTATATTTCTTCCTTCATGTCGTACTCAAAATAATCTGGATCAATATGGGGCTGAGCCCACTTGGGAATTTTTTGTGGATGCGTTCAAAGAACAATACTATCCTATTGATAACTATGAAGATCAGTACATGAGATGGACCAAACTGCGGCAAGAGAAGAGCCAAAAGTGTCAGAGTTCATAAATACTTTCCATACTTTGTGCACCAACATGTGTATCAAAGACTCCGAGCAACAACTAGTTCTAAAATAATGTGGGGATTTGCAGAGGTAAATACAAACCGAAATGAATTTCCTAAACATCTCATCATTGGGAGATTCGTATCGATATGCTGTCAAAATCGAGTAGAAATTCAGGCACCAGAACAAATGGGAATTTAGGTCTACAAATCTACCACAACCAAAGCATGGTAAGGAAAACCCTAACCAACAACCTCGATACAACTAGTCCATAACACAAGACAAAAAGGGTAAAGGGAAGATGAAGAATGACACTGGAAGTGGTGTGACTTCCAAAAAATCCCTTGGCACAACATCGATGAATTTTGCTCGAAACAGTCATTAGTGGTAAAGGTCAAAGACATGGAGCCAAACCCTTATTCCGAATATGATCTAGAAAGTATTGAAAATAGACATATCATCGACGCAAACCCCACTAATACTGGCATGACCACAATAATTATGCCAGAAGAATCAATAGATCCTAAAGAGGGGGGGTGCCTCTTCTATTCACAAATGTGGGTGAAGGGGACCCCATTGCATTTCATTGTTTTTAACAATATCCAGAATAATCTCATCTCAGCTAAGGCCATCAAAAAATTTGGGTTGCCAATAACACCACACACATAGCCATACAAAATCTGGTGGCTTCACCAGGGATGATATCTTTGTGTCATCCAACAATGCTTCTTGTCCTATGGAATCCATCCCTTCAAGGATGAGGTAGTCTGTGATGTTTTTTGGGCCAACCAAATATGTGGAGATGTCATGTTGTCTATGAGTCTAGACCCCGTAGTGTCATTATTACTCTGGGAGGTCATCTCTATAGGATACCAGAGGTAGTTCTGACTATTGCTCCACCAAAAAAGTGCCACAAGGTAGTCTCTCATGCTTCAAAATTCATCCTATTCACAGTCGATTCAAAGGATGCATAAAAACCCGCTATAACCACTACAGGCCCAACACCTTCTATCCAGCAAAAACATATTGTTTCTTCACCTAAAATGATGCCTACACATTGCCCCATCCAACCTAGAGACAACAAGTTGGTGGAACAAATTCAACCCCTCTAGCAACAGGTTTGTGACAGTCTTCCACAAGCCAAGAAGCACAACTTATCCAACAAGGAATGCAACTCGCCAAGCTTCAGATTCAAAAAATTCTTTCTTCTCTTCCCTGGGCACTCAACACAATGGAGACCATTTCTTACTAAGGGGGGAGGATTGATCCAGGTGGATATTGGTGGCCACCCACCTTTTCCAATTGGATCCTCTTGTCAGTTGTTAGTGCAACACGTTCTTTTGTACTTCTTTGTAATTGTTGGTTCTACACTTCTAGGGTTGTTTGAATCCCTACACATCTTCCAGGTAGATATTGGTGGCCTCCCAACTAAGACAGTTGGTGTATTTTGTATGTTTTCATGTCAACATATCTTGTTGTACTTCCAGGGTCGTTTTGGGGCCCTAAACAGTTTGTTTTTGGCTCGCCACAGTCAAACTGTAGACAGAGTTAGATTTTGACGGTGTAATGCATATTTCTCAAAAATACCTTTCCAACAGACTATCATGCGCCTAAAACGAATATTGTATGCAAAAGTTACTAACCCAAGAAGTTAATATACTAACTTACCCAAATGGGGCCCACATGACTTTTGGTGTTTCATCTCCTAGGCTTAGGTTTTTGGATGTCTAGGGTTTTGGCATTCCTGTTTATGACAAAAAGGCCTTCAGAGCCTCATTGTAATCATCTTCTTGCGAATGAGTGTAGTCGTCACATCTCTTCTCAGAGATAAAGCTGCCACCATTCTAATGAGTCTTGCACTCTATATTTTTACAACTCTTTAATTAATTGAAATCAAGTATTTTTGTATTTCTCTATTTCTATGAATTTTCATGAGTGTTTCATTGTAATATCTCTTCTTTAATTTCGTTCCAAAAATAATCCGGATCAGTGGTATCAGAGCAGGCTTCTCTTGTTCATTTTTCAGCGCATGTCCCCAACAAGGTCCAAGTATATCTAGTTGGGTCTTGAGCTTGTCTCTCTTGAGGATAATCACTCTTTCACACCCAAGAAACCCTCGATGGTGGCAGGAAAGAAATACGGTTGAGTAGAATATTCTATTAACCTATTCCTCGAGCAAGCTCTCCCATGACAGAGGGAAGAAATGATGGAGAATTTTTCACAAATCCTTCAATGACTACCGATAGAAAAAGGTGCATATTCATCAAGTAGTAATTTTGGAGAAACCTCTCCCTTCAAGGTAAAAGTTAATTTTGATATCCCATATTTGAAGTTCAGATAGATGCAGATGCCCTAGAAAAATGGTTAAATCTATTAGAAGGTTATTTCTCTGTTCAAATTTTTTTCGACAGGGAGAAGATCACCTTCTCACTCCTCAAGGCTCTCCCCCATGTCAAACATTTGTGGGAAACTTACTGGGAGAAAATTTCCATAGAGGAATATGGAATATATGTGATCCACATGGATCTCAGTGGCCATACACCTCTTCAACTAAATCACCATTTCAATCCTGTGGTTTTGATAAACCATGATATTCACCCTTTTGATGGGGAATGGAATGTAATGTCATCTTAATTTGTTAATTATATACATCATCTAATGATTTCCTAGTGGTATTATGTACATTCCTACAACATAGCGTTAATGCAATGGATCCTATTAGAACTCTGCAGTTAAGAGCATTGAGGCTAGAGTAGTATTGGGATGGGTGACTGCCTGATAAGACATAATGTTTTACATGCCTATAGAATTTTATAAACTTAGTCCAATTTATCCCACATGCATCATGGGAATTGTTCTCCTCTCACTCTCTCATATATAATTGAGGTGAAGGAGGCCCTTTAAGCATGCAATGGAGGGTGTAAATCTTCTTGTGAATGAAGCATAGCCAACATCTCTTTTTTTTTAGAGATAAGCTACCCCATTTTTCCAGTTTTTGTTCTACAATGTTTTTCTATCTTATTTAGTAATAGAAGTTGGGTTTCTATGTTCTCTTCTACATTTTTGTGTATTTCATTAGTATATCATGATTATATTTCTTCTTTCATGTTGTTCTCAAAATAATCTGGATCAGTGGTATCAAAGTAGTGTGCTCCTTGTCATTTCTCGGAGCAGGTCCTTGACGAGGTTAGGGTATAGAGATTTGGGTCTCGATCTAGTTTCACTTGAGGAAAAACACTCTCGCTAGCCCAAGCGACCTCCCATGGTGGAAGAAAAGAGAGATGATAGAGCATGAGATCCTTTCAAGATGTTGCTTGAGGAATCCCTCTTGCGACAAAGGAATGAGATGATGGACAACTTCACTCAGATCCTTCGAAGACTACTGATGGTGGTTGTTGAGGCATATTCAATAAGAAAACATTTTGCAAGTGTGACACCCTTCAAGGTACAATTCAATTTTGGTATCCACTTATTTGAAGGCTAGATAGATGTAGATGCACTAGAAAAATGGTTGAATATGATAGAAGGTTATTACTCTGTCCAAAAAGTTTCCGACAATGAAAAGATCACCTTCACGCTCCTTAAAGCCCTTCCCCATGTCAGAGCTTGGTGGGAAGGTTACTGGGAGAGGTACAATGTGGATGAATCTACACTATTTGGGAGAGAAACCACTTGGGTGGCCTTTGTAGATGACCTAAAGGAGGATTTCTACCCTATCGGAAACTATGATGACCAATACATGAGATGGACAACTCTGCGTTAGAAATGAGACCAGACAGTGCCAGAGTACACCAACATATTTCATACCTTATGCTTAAATCTATGTATCAAATAATCCAAGTGGCACCTGGTCTTGAGGTACCGCAGTGGTCTACATAGGTACATCCAAACATATATGGATTTCTTAGACTTCTCCTCACTGGGAGTTGCTTATTGATATGCAGTCAAAATTGAGCATAAATTCAAGTAGCAAATTAAGTGGGAGAAGCATGGACAGAGAAAGGAATTCCAACCTCAAGAGAGCCAGTCCTAGATGCAAGAGAAGAAGGGTAACAAGAAGTCTAAGAAAGACACCGAAATGTGGTGTGAGTTCTACAACATCCCTTGGCACAACATTGATGAATGTTTCTCAATACAATCATTGGTGGGTGAGCTCAAAGACAAAGAGTTGAACCCTGACTTGGAAATTGATTCGAAAAATAATAAAAGGATATAGATCATTGATGCAGAACCCACTGTTACTGTCGCAACTACAAAAATCCAACCAGAAGAGGATCCTGAGGAGGGGGAGTGACTCTTCCATTCACATATGTGGGTAAATGGGACCCCATTGCATTTTATTTTTGATAGCGGAATCCAAAAGAACATCGTCTCAGTAGAGGTTTTCAAGTAGTTGGATTTGCCAACAACAACAAACCCGCATCTATAGAACATCGGGTGGCTTCACCAGGGTCAATATCTTCATGTCATCCAGCAGTTTCGCCTGTCCTATGACATCAAGCCCTTCAAGGATGAGGTATTGTGTGATGTTTCCCCACTGCAAGTTTGTGATGTTCTATTAGGCCAAAAATATATGTGGAGGTGTCATGTTTTTTATGATTCTCAACCCCGTAGCATCATTGTTACTTTGGGGGGTCATCTATACCCGATACCAGAGGTAGTTATGAATATTTTCCCACCAAAACAATGCCACAAAGTAATATCTCATACTGGAAATTTTAGCCTCTTCACAATCCGATTAGAAGGTGAATAGAAGGACACTACAACCTCAGCCCAAGACCTTTCTATCCAACAAAAGTAGATTGAAAATATTGTACATGAGTACCAAGATGTTCTTGTTGCACCTACGAGGGTGCCTCCACACTGCCCAGTCAAGAAAGGTTATAACAGAAACCTTGATAATCTTCATGTTGCACTTTCATCGATAGATTCCTCCCACACTTAGGTAGATCATGCAGCTAGATTGGTTGAACGGATCCAACCCCTCCAACAATAGGCTCATGACATCCTTCAACAAGCTAGGTAGGATAACTTCTTCAGCAAGGCAAGCAACGCACCAAGCTTTAGGTTTAGCAGAAGTCTCCCCATCTCCGAAGGGAACTTGATGCGATGGGGACCATTTCTTCCTAATGGGGGAGTAATGATCCAGATGGATCTCAATGGCCATCCACCTCTTCGATTGAATTTCCATTTTGATCCTATGGTTTTGATAAACCATGATATTCTCCCTTTTGATGGGGAATTGAATGTAATGTCATCTTCATTTGTTAATTATAGACATCATATATTGATTTCCTAGTGGTCTTATGTACATGCCTACAACATATCCTTAATGAGCTAGATCCCATTAGAACTCCACAGTTAAGCACGATCAGGATAGAGTAGTACTGGGATGGGTGACCACCCGGGAAATCCTAGTGTTTTACATGCCTATAATATTTTATAAACTTAGTCCAATTTATCCCACATGCATCATGGAAAATTTTCTCCTCTCACTCTCTCATATATAATTGAGGTGAAGGAGGCCCTTTAAGCATGCAATGTAAGGTGATGTAAAGCTTCTTGTGAATTAAGCATAGCCAACATCTCTTTCATTTTAGAGATAAGCTACCCCATTTTTCCAGTTTTTGTTCTACAATGTTTTTCTATCTTATTTAGTAATAGAAGTTGGGTTTCACTGTATTTTTGTGTTCTCTTCTATATTTTTGTGTATTTCATTGGTATATCTTGGTTATATTTCTTCCTTCATGTCATTCTCAAAATAATCCGGATCAATATGGGGTCGAGCCCACTTGGGATTTTTTTGTGGATGCGTTCAAAGAACAATACTACCTGTTGATAACTATGAAGACCAGTACATGAGATAGACCATACTATGGAAAGAGAAGAGCCAAACAATGTCGGAGTTCACAAATACTTTCCATACCTTCTGCACCAAGATGGGTATCAAAGACTCCAAGCAAAATCTAGTTCTAAAATACCGTGGGGCTCTGCAGAGGTACATACAAACCAAAATGAATTTCCTAAACATCTCATCATTAGGAGCTGCCTATCAATATGTTATCTAAATCGAGAAAAAATTTAGGCACTAGAACAATTGGGAATTCAAGTCTGCAAATATGCCACAACCAAAGCATGGTAAAGACAACCCTCACCAACAACCTCTAGACAACCAGTACAAGACACAAGATAGAAAGGGTAAAGGGAAGACGAAGAATGACATTGGGAAGTGGTGTGACTTCCACAAAATCCTCTGGCACAACACCGATGAATGTCACTCCAAACAATCATTGGTGGCTAAGGTCAAAGACACAAAGCCAAAACCTGATTCAGAATCCGATCCAGAAAGTATTGAAAAAAGACATATCATTGATGCAAGCCCCACTACTACTGTTGCAACTATAATAATTCAACCAGAAGAATCGGTAGATCCTGAAGAGGGGGAGCCCTCTTCCATTCACAGATGTGGGTGAAGGGGACCCCATTGCATTTCATTGTTGATAACAACAACCAAAATAACCTCATCTTAGCTAAGGCTGTCAAACAATTTGGGTTGTCAAAAACACCACACCTGTAGCCATACAAAATAGAGTGGCTTTACCAGGGATGATCTCTCTGTGTCAGCCAACAGTGTCGCTTGTCCTATGGCATCCATCCCTTCAAGGATGAGGTAGTGTGTGATGTTTCCCCTCTTTATTTTTTTTATGTTGTTTTGGGCCAACCATATATGTGGAGATGTCATGTTGTTTATGAGTCTAGACCCTGTAGTGTCATTATTACTCTGGTAGGTCAACTCTATAGGATACCAGAGGTAGTCTGACTACTGCACCACCAAAAAAATTCCACAAGGTAGTCTCTCATACTGCAAAATTAATCCTCTTCACAGTATGTTCAAAGGATGCACGAAAAACTGCTACAACCACTGCAGCCTCAACACCTTCTATCCAACAAAAATATATTGTTTCTTTACCTAAAATGATGCCTAGACAATGCCCCATCCAAACCAAAGACAACAGGTTGGTGGAACAAATTCAACCCCTCCTGCAACAAGTTTGTGACATTCTTCCACAAGCCAAGAAGCACAACTTCTCCAACAAGGCATGCAACTCACCAAGATTCAAATTCAAAAAATTCTTTCCCCTCTTCCATGGGCACTCAACACAATGGAGACCATTTCTTACTAAGGGGGGAGGATTGATCTAGGTGAATATTGGTGGCCACCCACTTGTTCCATTTGGATCCTCTTGTCAGTTGTTAGTAAAACACTTTCTTTTGTACTTCTTTTTAATTATGGGTTCTACACTTTCAGGTCTATTTGAATCCCTACACATCTTCCACGAGGATACTGGTGGGCTCCCACCTAAGCCAGTTGGCTTATTTTGTATGATTTCATGTCAAAACATCTTTTTGTACTTCCATGTCTGTTTTGGGGCCCTAAACAATGTTTTTTTGGCTCTCCATAGCCAAATTGTAGACGAAGTTAGTGTTTGATGGTGTAATGCATAGTTCTCGAAAATACCTTTCCAATCGACTATCATGCACCTAAAACGAATATCATATGCAAAATTTACCACCCTAGGAAGTTAATGTACTAACTTACCCAAACGGAGCCCACATGACTTTTGATGTTTCATCTCCTAGGGTTAGGTTTTTGGATGCCTAGGGTTTCTGCATTCTTGTTTATCATAAAAATGCCTTCAAAGCCTCATTGTAATCATATTCTTGCGAATGAGTGTATCTATCTCATATCTTCTCAGAGATAAAGATACCACCATTCTAGCGAGTCTTGCACTCTATATTTTTATAGTCTCTTTACAATTCTTTCATTAATGGAAATTAAGTATTGTTGTATTTCTCTATTTCTGGCAATTTTCATGAGTGTTTCATTGTAATATCTCTACTTTCATTTTGTTTCAAAAATAATCTGAATCATTGCCATTGCGACAAACAAGGGATGGGAAGTCCATCAGATGGACATGACGAATACATTTCTTCATGACGATCTTTCTGAGGAGATCTGTATGGAACAACCCCAAGGATTTATACATGATTCATATTTGGTTTTTCAACTAAAGAAGTCTTTTTATGGACTCATCCAAGGGCATGGTATGCCAAGATGGACTTCTACCTACTGTCACAAAAATTTGTACATTGTAATTCAGACCCAAATGTTTACATGGTCAAGATGGTTGATTCACTTCTACTCCTAGTTTTGTATGTTGATGATTTGTTGATCATCAGTTGCTTTACTTCAACAATTGTTGCAGTCAAGAGGATTCTACATGACAGGTTGTTGATGACGGACATGGGTCTACTACATTTCTTCCTTGGACTCGAGATCAGTCAGAATGCATTAGGCATCAAACTGTCTCAGGCCAAGTATGCACGAGATCTCCTTAAGAGATTTCACACTACAAAATGCAAGTCTACCCTAAATCCTTTCCTATTAGGAGTTAGACTTGAGGATGGTGGGGACACTCCACTGGTTGAAAACACACTGTACAAACAACTAGTGGGATCATATTATATCTCACACACTCCAGACCAGACCTCTCCTATGCAGTTGGAGCAGTCTTCAGGTTCATGCAGGAGTTGCATGAGCTACATTAGAAGGCTGCAAATCATATCCTTTGATACGTACATGACACCATCACCCACTGCTACATATTGTAAAAATTCTGACGTTTTATTTGCGGCGTTATGGACAAAATTGTCCATATTTTCGCAAAATAGAGGAAATTTATAAAAAAAAAAATCATGTTGCCCGATAACGTCGCTCTTGCCACGTTGACGTCTCTCTTTCCACGTTAACTTCGGTCTTTCCACATTAACGTCACTCTTGCCACGTTTTCCACTGGAACATCGCTCTTGCCACGTTTTCCACTGGAACGTCTCTCTTGCCACGTTTTTGAAGATGTATGTTGCAATTGCCACGTTAACGTCGGTCTTGCCACGTTAACGTCTCTCTTGCCACGTTTTCCACTGGAACATCTCTCTTTCCACATTTGTGAAAATGTATGTCGCAATTGCGACATTTTTGGAAACTAGGTTTTCCCCTCCAACAATCACCTTATTATTATTATTGTTATTGGATTAATCCCCATTGTGGATTAATCATGTCGGTAATCGTATAAGGACCAAATCCCCTTTTGCAAATTGGTCATCGGACAATTACAAAGGGCAGAATAAGAAGTCGACCCCAACAGTTATAATGGAAGACCCAAAATTAATTAAAGGTGGGTTTACCCACCTAGAGTGAGAGCTCGGCCCTGCCAGATTGTGACCTTTCACACGTGCCAGTTTGATATAAATAAGAGGCTAGCACCTCACTTCTTACACACACTCACTTGCTCATTATCTTATGAGGCAAGCTGCAATTGGAAGTTGGAGAGAGGAGAAGAAGGGTGGCTCATCTCTTGGGGAGGACTTTCTGTATTGGTTTGAGTTATCTCTTGAAC
>JZKD02S1789266.1:429016-446529 GCA_000966675.3 Picea glauca | reverse complement strand
CCTGAACCTCCATTGTTCTCCACCATCCAATCGAAGGGAAGAGTAGGTACGCACACAACAAGTAAAAAGGGTTCGGGATGGGGGGCATTCCCATATGAGTGACTAATAAATGGGTGAGACATGGACAACAAGAGCTATGGGGCCCCAAAAGGTAAGGAAACATGGGTTGTGTGGAGGTGGGGGAAGGAAAAAGAAGTGGGAGAGGGTGTTCAAGGATGATGAGGCAAGGCCAGGCGGTCTAGAAGGTTGAATTGTCATCATATCGACGTGTCAGGTGGACCAAGTATGCTATATCAACATCTAGTTCAATGGAAGGCAATGAAATTTTCTATAAAATTTGGTGTTTTCCGGGTCATTATCTTGCAGGCCATTTTTGAAGTCCTAAACAACATTTTTAGGCAATTAAAAAGCATGAGAATAGAGTGTACCATTGGTACAGTGTGTCTCTGCAGCTCAAATGAAATATCTCGAGGATATATTCCCAATGAGCTAATATTTTCACAAAATGGAACTTGTATGAGGAACTTGCAAGCTAAATAATGAAAGGAAAAATTTAGGGACAAGTTTACTTTCAGAGGCCATAACTTCCTACTCAGAAATTTGTTTGGGGAAAAGGAGAAATATATGGAAACATATCGAGCCATTTATGACAACCATGGATCCAAATTGGAATTATGTGTAGCTATAAGTGCACATGATGAGAGACAAGTTTCTTGTATCATTTAGTGCTAAAAGAGGAAATTAGTCAAAACTTCATTTGTTTGTAACTAACATCCTGGAGCCTAGATGAAGATATAAATTTGGAAATATTTTTTAAAATGGTTCATGAAGAAACCCAATTTATATTCTGTCAAAATGCCAAAGGATCATGTGTAGGGATGCATGAATTTATCCAAAATTACACCTGGTTGAAAGGTGTACAAAAGGAATAAATGGGTAAAGTTCAAATGGATATAACTTGCTACTCAAAACTCATAATTGAGAAAGAAAGAAGTCATTTTAAATTTATTCGATCAAAGAATCCAATTATTCACCCATAAATTTGAGCTATGTAGTAAAATTCACTAGAAATCAGAAGGAATATTTCTGGTGTACTTAAAGGATAAAATGTATGCCTGCTTTATCTAGAATCTTAGAATTGTTGTTTTGTCTAATGAGATGTGTGGCGTGCATATTTTACAGATACTAAGGTTACTGATAGAATAGAGTATATGCAAGGAAATATGCATATATGAGGAATAAGGAAGGTGCATATTTTCAAATGAGCATGTAGTTTCTTTAGGAAGTTGCAAGGATCAAACATCTTGAGGAAATGAGCAGTTTGAAAGACCTCCAATGGAAGTTCAATTTGGAAAAATAACTCCATATGAAAAATGTGCATATAATAGGTAATAAATTCCATATACAGTTTATGATAATGAATGGGTAGTAGGTACACATGGAGTTGCAAGCATGGAAATATGGAAGGTTGTTTATTATAGTAGGTGAAAGAGTTTGGACATGGTATCAAGGATGGGAAGAGACACTTGAATATAGAGTGTTATGTAAATTTTATTCATAAGATGAATGAATGGAATAAATGAAAAGAAATTAAGACATGATTCGGGTTCAACAATGGTGTTAAAAATTCAGGAAGCTAGTCTCTTGATAAAGGGAGACTTCTAGTGTAAACATGGAGATAAGGTGCAACATATCCAAGGACTAGTCATACAATTTTGGAGTAGTACCTCCATTATTGTAATCAAAGTAGTGTAGTGGAAACATGGTACAAGTATAACAACTTCAAGGGTGAAGAAATGAAGGTGCATGCAGGCTAAAGAGTGTCAACATATGCATAAAGAAATGCATTATGTGTATATTGGTTCTAAAAGTATGAAATTGGACTTCTAGGAACAAAATTACATAATGTAAGTGCATTCTAGGATTGGATAAAGTACATGAGTAACTGGAATAGTGGAAAAGGGTATCACTAGGTGGATGCCAAGTTATTTTGGTTCCATTGTAACACTCAAGAAATAATGATAGCAAGGAAAGGGAATTTTGGATGCATATAGAGAGTGTCGGGTGCATTCCAAAGGTACTGATTACATTCCCAAAGTATATTGGGATGACAAGTCAAAATGATTTAAGCATGGAGGTGATTTTCTGAAGGGAAATAAAAAAGGGACCATGAAGAAGAAAATGGTTCTATGCTTGCTATGGAATGAAAAATAGATGGAGCATGAAGAGAACCCATCTTAAGTGGAAAGGATCCATTGGTGATATTCCAAGAGGTTGGAAGTACCACTAGATTTTATGATGGAAGGTAAAGGAAATGATAAATGCTTCCATTTAATCTTTATGAAGCTGGAAATGAAGACATTTGTGTAGCATTGCAATATGCTAGAAATTGACTATGTAAGTCAAGTTTCAGATCAAATGGGTTAAGGAAGGAGAAAAGAAGGGTGAATGCAACCACAAGTGCTAAAGTGTTCAAATAGGGAAAGATTAATCATCTTGGTCCAATAAAGTAAATGGATGTCAAAGATCCAAAATCAATAAGACACCATGGTTGGAAATGAAAATTGGTCATGTATGATTTGGCTAAAAGGGGGCCAAGGAAGCAAAAAATCATGCTAAATGATTTCATTGAGAGAGTAAAAGACTATAAGGATCTAGTGAGAATTGAGGATAGCTAAGAACAATAGAGAGAGATGAAAATGATGAAAGAGTTTGGTGTAGTTTTTATAGCAAGAATTACAATATGGCATGTAACGTACCCAACCACCCATAGGCTGGCCACACTACTTTAAAGCACACTTCGAAACCAATTTCAAATTCTGATAATAATTGATTAAAAATCAAGCATGAAATATTGCAATAACCACAAATGCATTAATCAAGATCCATGCTACAACATAAAATAAATGAACAACATGTTATGCACAACAAATAACCAACAAGTATGCACACAAAAATACATATCATAGGTAAATATACACATCAGAATATAAATTATGAAGAAAACACAAGAGCACTTATCATTAATTATGTCATTACCAATTGGCTGCAGAACAAGGATGTTCCTCCCAAACATAGAAATTGTTGTTCCAATTATCAAAAAACAGTCACCTTTGAGCCAAGGATATGAATCCGCAAGGATGGGTCCTAGGCAAAATCTAAAACACACAACAGTTGGATAACTAGCTCTCAGGTTTTCCCAACCACACAAGAATGCTAATTTCCAGATCTCTTTCCCCTTCATCATTCATAACTCAAAGAAATAAACCCATTTATCTACCATGAAATCCATCAGGTTGTTCCATTTCTCTCTAGGGATCCAGTGCTACTCGTCAAGAAATATCCCTATTGGAAATTCCAAGTACTCCCAGTTGTGGACATTTCTTTCTGAACTACCATCAATCTCATGCCCACAGGAATTCATTTCCTCCTGGAATGATCAATAATTTATTACAGTCATCTAGTAATGGCTCTCCTCTTCCAACCATTTGTTTCCATGCTCATACCAAGAGCACATGAATTAGAAAGAGTGAATGGAGAACAATCCCAAGGAAAGAGTGTAGGAGTAAATGGATAAGCACCCCCAAAACATCTTTCTAGCACTCTATAAATCTGTTTGGTTGATAAACAAACAACATAGGTAAGTATTTAAACCAACTTTGAGGCCTGAAACTAGCCTTTCGAACCTAGAGAGGGATCTCTTGGGAGACTCTGTCTCTACGTGGGATATGGCTTTAAAGAAGTGGCTATATTTAACACCTTTGATATAATGGGTTTTGGTTATATTGATGCAAGAAAATAATACTTTGGGCTATGGAGTGGATCCGAGGAAACAACGAAAACAAATGACTCGGTGACCAAACTTTGAGAGGATAAAGGCTAAGTGAGAAACAATATTCAGTGAAAAAGAGTAATGTGTGGTGGGAATAAATTACAAAAACTAACTCGGAGCACCAATGTGAGTGAATTCAAAGCTAACTTTAGAGGAAAAACGTTTTTTCTAAGTGGCGCGAACAAGGGGCGCTACGCAACGAGTCCATAGGTTCAAAAATTCATTATGAATTAGAGAGAAAAAGATATGAGTAAATATAATAGGAATAACATATGCAATAAAGGGAAAACAATACATCCAACTATTAAAATTAGAATCTTTTCATCAAAGTTACAAGACCTTTGCATTAAGTTTCAGTCGAACTCAAATTACATACAATAGCTATTGTCTATACCAATTTTTCCAACCAACCCCTCTCTACTCTCATACCATGAAATATATAGCACTATAGGTCCTTTACAGCTCACCACTTCGAACTCCAACCCCTTTCCCAAAATAGAAACCATTACAAACAACAATGACAGGTTTTAACTGATTTCCTGCTTTTCAGGAGGCGAAATTATGAAAAATAGTATTCACAATTCCACTTGTAATTATCAAACTATAATAGATGTGTAAAATCTGAGAACGGTTTTTGTAGGTAAGCTCATTCTAAAGAAAAACCTCTCTCAGTTTTCTGAAATTCGTCTCCATATGGTTGGAATATGTTTCACAAAAACATCTCTCAGGCAGGAGATCATGAAAACTGAAAAATAGGGCTTAAATATTCCTTTGAATATCCCAACTGGTGACACATTTTTCAAATATGAGAGAGTTTTTTATCATTTGGTTTGTCCTTGACAAAAAACTCTCGGGGATTTTCAAAATTCCTCTCCAGTTGGTCATAAATTGATCTTGAAGTTGACCACTAAACCAGTCATTTGCGTAGTGTGACCTGTAGCTTGTGCGCAAGAAAATCGACTCTGCGATGAATTCCACTACTAGATGAAATCTACTGTGCAATGAAATCCTCTGTGCGAAAACATCCTATGCGCGACAACATCCACTGCACGACGAAATCGACTTCTCAATGACATCCTATGCGTGACAACATCTTATGAATGATGAAATCCACTGCGTGACAACATCCTATGCGCGATAAAATCCATTGCGAGATGAAATCCACAACGCGATGACATCCTCTGCGTGATAACATCCTATGCATGATGAAATTCACTAACTGCACGACATAATATTTTACGTGGTGAAGCGCTTTGTGCATCGCGTAGCAAATTTTGCAGCGCACAATTGCAAATGGAAATGGAAATAATAAATGAAAAAATTCCTTTTGAAACTGACCCTTGGAGATGTTATATGATGCCAGGCATAAAAACAATATGGGTGTTAACAGGTATGACTTTGCCAATTGTTGACAAACCTCTAACCTTAGCTATGAAAATCATGGTGCTAACAATTGGCTCCAACGGGGATGCTATCCTCTCTGTGAGGTAGCAAAGAATAGTAGACCAGATGCCTATCCATTGGGATTCTCCCAAACTGAACTTTTCAACTGTAACTTGTAACCTACATTCACTGAAAACCCAAAGATGTATATTCTCCAAACTAAAATCTAAATCTAAGTTGAAAATGAAAACTGTAGATTGCTAAAAGAAATGATCATAGTACCGAGCTTATTCGCAGACTCTTATCTACTCTAAAAATTCTTAAGTGAATATTCAATCAAGTAATGCTAAAGTGCCAATGCAACCAATCAAGCAATTGGCTTCCCAATTTTCCTCTGCTCATATTTTTCTTAAGCAAGCAGATAAATGTAAAAGATGGCAGCTAAAAACAAAAATTGAATCCAAAATCTGATCTTATGAATGAAACAAATTCCTCCTTCACTGATGACTGAAATAGGATGGCCACAGGATCTTGAAAACCATGAAAAATCATTTCTTCTTTATGAACAAAAAAATAAAGATAAGCCTCTTTCATAAGTGTTTGTTGTTTTTTCTCTATTTCTTATGTTCTGAGAACATTTTCAAATGAAATTTCAGCAATAGATTTGTCTACTCTTCCATGAATATCAACAAAAACATTCATACATCCTTGAACATCTTCAAAAATGACAGCCATATTATGTGTATCAAGGCTATCCTCTTGTTCATCAAACAATTCTGGTTTAGTTTTATTAACCTTTTGGAAATTTGCTTGAGGACTGTCATTTTGACTTTCAAATGAAGGAACATAAATAATTTCATGCTCACAATCTTCTTGCAAATGGGAAAAGATAACATGTACTATTTCATAGTCTAGAGTTCCCATGGATGCATTTTCAAAACCATGATTTTCAAAGGAATCAAATAAAACAACCGCCTCTTCATTATATTTCTGTATTTCTGATTGAAAAGTGGCATACACTGTTTTGTTGCTTTCCTGAACCTCTATGTTAGTTGTTTGTTCACTGCTTGGAGTCTCCATAGATGCAGTTTCAAAATCCTCATCCATGTTTAGGCCACTTAGAATTTGAACAACCACATCATTCACAGGGGAAGAAAGACAACCTTGAAACACTTTGTCTTGCTGGAAATCTTGTTGAATATCTTCATCAAGTTCAGGAGAAGGAAAATGACTTTTAGCAACAATTTATTGATCATCTTCATCTTCAACCAAAGGAGGGGCTACTATTTGTTGTTGGGATGAATATTCATAAAAGCCTTCTATGATTTCACCATTCATACACTCTTCATCACCAAAAAAATTTCAAGGTACTTAATGAAATGTTAACAAAATTCACAACAATGTTCAAACACCAAGAATGAAGGATTAGATTCTCCATAATTCTGAAAGAATGTTATATGGAAATATTTAAGAGAGTATAAGTTGTCTGGTTTTAACCCTTCATACCATAATCTTGCTTTCCCCTCTAGAGTAGCCATAAACATTTTCATCAAACAATCCTCATGAAATTCAACCCCCAGCTTACATATGTGGATGTGAAATCTAATCAAGTGCAAGGAAGCATCATTTCCTTTCCCATCTTCAAATTTAGGCAAATATGTTTTCCAATCTATGTGAGGAATATGAGAGCAATTCATTGGAGCATACCTTGTATATCTGTAATCCATCTTGAAGCAATGGAGTAATCAATAAAATCTTTAGGCTACTGAGTCTTTGGATAGTGGAGTCGCCATGAAAATTTTGAATGCTACATTCTTGAAAATGGATTCTCCAGGTGAATGATGTACAACCTTTCTATGTTTGACTAATTTTCACCATCAGTACTTAGATATGCACTTTTTTGTTCCTCCTAGGGAATATTTCACCTTCTCTCCTCGACAATGATGCAAAAATGTTATCACTCTATAAATTTGTTCGACTGATAAACAAACGACAGAGGTAACTATTTCGACCAACTTTGAGGCTCAAAAATAGTCTTTCAGAGCTAAAGAGGGATCTCTCGGGAGACTCTGTCTCTGTGTGGGATATGGCTTTAAAGAAATGGCTAGATTTATCACCTTTGATATAATGGGTTCTGGTTATATTGGTGCAAGAAATAAGACTTTGGGCTATGGAGTCGAATCGAGGAAACAATGGAAACAAATGACTCGGTGACTGAACTTTGAGAGGATAAAGGCTAAGTGAGAAAAAATATTTAGTGAAAAAGAGTAATGTGTGGCGGAAATAAATCACAGGAATTAAATCGAAGCACTATTGTGGGTGAATTTAGAGACAACTTTAGAGGAAAATCGTTTTGTCTAAGTGGCACGAACAAGGGGTGATGCGCAACGAGTCCACAGGTTCAAAAATTCATTCCAAATTAGACAGAAAAATATATGAGTAAAGATAATAGGAAGAACATACACAAGAAAGGGAAAATAATACATCCAACTGTTACAATTAGAATCTTTTCATCAAAGTTACAAGACCTTTGCATTAAGTTTCGGTCGAACTCAAATTACATACAATAGCTATTGTCTATACCCATTTTTCAAACCAACCCCTCTCTACTCTCGTACCATGAAATATATAGCACTATAGTTCCTTTACATCTCACCACTTCTAACTCCAACCCCTTTCCCAAAATAGAAACCATTACAAACAACAATGACACGTTTTAACTGATTTCCTGCTTCTTAGGAGGCAAAATTATGAAAAATAGGCTTCACAATGACACTTGTAATTCTCAAACTGTAATAGCTATGTACAATATGAGAATGGTTTTTGTAGGTAATATTGTTTTAAAGAAAAACCTCTCTTGGTTTCTTTAAATTCATCTCCATCTGGATGAAATACGTGTCGCAAAAACATGTCTCAGACAGGAGATCATGAAAACTGAAAAATAAGGCTCAAAGATTCGTTCAAATCTCCAAATCGATGACACATTTTGAAAATTTGAGAGAGGTTTTTATTATTTGGTTTGTCCTCGACAAAAATGTCTCAGATATTTTCAAAATTCCTCTCTAGCTGGTTATAAATTGATCTTGAAGTTAACCACTAAATCAGTCATTTGCATAGTGCGACCTGTAGCATGTGCGCAGGAAAATCCACTGCGTGACGAAATCCACTACGTGATGAAATATACTGCGCGATGAAATCCACTGCGCGACAACATCCTATGCATGACAACATCCTATGTGTGATAACATCCACTGCGCGATGATATCCACTATGCGATGACATCCTCTGTGCGACAACATCTTATGCATGATGAAATCCACTGCGTGACAAAATCCACTGCGTGACAACATCCTATGCACAATGAAATCCACTGCGCAAAGAAATCCACTACGGGATGACATCCTCTACATAACAACATCCTATGGCCGATGAAATCTACTGCGCAACGAAATCCACTACACTACAAAGTCCTTTGCATGGTGAAGCACTCTACGCAACGCGTAGAAAATTTTGCAGCGCGCAGTTGCAAATGGAAATGGAAATAATAAATGAAAAACTTCATTTTGAAACTGAACCTTGGAGATGTTATATGATGCTAGACATAAAAACAATATGTGTGCTAACATGCATGACTTTTCAAATTGTTGACAAACCTCTAACCTTAGCTATGAAAATCATGGTGCTAACACATCCCACAAGGGATGTTTATATAATTACATGAAATCAAGAACCACATGTCCTTCCTCCCAAGAAGCTCATGTAACCGCTTTTCTCAATTAAAACTAATATGGGTAAATAAAATATAATAAAATACTTAGCCCCATTTCCCCCCCTCTCTTATGGAATCATAGCCCCCTATCTCTTTTGTCCTTGTCCATCCTGTAGCCAACGATGTATAATATATATATGTATGTATGTATGTATGTATGTATGTATGTATGTATGTATGTATGTATGTATTACATTTCCTAGGCACTCTATCCCCTTTTCAACTTTACTAGCTCACCAACCTATTGCCACATTTACATAATACATTCTAGTTCATAGGGATTAAAATAGGGGTATTACATTCCCCTCCCCTTATTTTGTAGATTTCCTTAGTGCACAACACCATACCTATGTTCTTACAATTCTAGGAACTACAGACTAAAATAAAACATGCATACATAGGCATTCTGACCCAAAACATGTATAATGATCTTCAAAAATTATATTTTTGGCATCAATTCCAAAAAAAATGCTCTCATTGCCTATCATCCTGCACAACCCAAAGAAATGAACCCCTTTCTCTTCCATGCAGTCCCTCAAGTTGTTCTACTTCTCTCCAAGGATCCAGTGCACTCGACCAAGATGTTTCATAATTGCAACTCCAAGAACTCCACCTATAACAAGTCCACTGGACTTTCTTCATTTTATTCCTTCACCATTGAGCTTGATTTCCTTCGATTTCTCCTTTTTATGAGATTCCATATTCCATAGCCAACATCTCATCTATATTATACACATACAGTAATCATGAGATATTATTATAACTATTTTCAATCATTAATGTAAAATCTGTTTTATACAGGAAAACAAAAGTTTCTAAGCATGAGCTTCCTGCTCATAATTCGTTTGGCTCTTGCAGTTGCAAGAATAAATCTTTATTATGCCTTACAAAAATGCCATACCCAATACCATTATTCCTACAATTTTCTCAAACTTCAATCATCCAAACCAATTGTTAGCATATCATAACAATTTTTAGTTTCTCAAATATGTTTCTATATAGAAAATCAAATTCCTCAGGCATGAGTATTTTTCTCATAATGATTGTCTCTTGTATCTCACAACAGTTCCATACCCAGAGAAATTCTTCCTGTACGTTTCTTTTCAATTTCCAAGCATCCAAACAAACTGTTATCATAACATAACAATTTTTAATTATAAATTTCCAAATCAATTTTATATAGGAAAACAAAATCCCCCAACCATGAGGTGTTTTTTCACAAGGTTTGGCTCTTGCAGCTGTAGATATCAGTCCTCCTTATGGGATTACATCCCTTCCATATCCAAGACCATCCTACCTGCAATTTTCCCCATCTTTCATGCAACCAAACATATTTTCATTAACTCATGTACAATGGAAACACATGATCTTAGAATTTTTTGCAGCTACAATTCAATTACTTCCATCCATTATTGACATTAAATGGAATGAACCCATCATTATCTACACATGTATTATTGGCAAATAATTTATTTCTTCTGTCCATAAATATTTTTATTACTCTGTTCCTCTAATAGATATTTTCCATAATTCATCCTTATGTAAGTACTTTAACATGGAAATTTCTTTTTTAAATATCTAACATCTCCTTAAGTGTTATCAACTTCATGAGTTAGCAATAATCACATCATTTCAGCTGTTAGAATAATCATTTCTATTCCATATAATATGTGTGTGTGTGTGTGTGTGTGTGTGTGTTCACAAAATGCATTCAATAATCCCTTTAATATGACTTGTAACATTTTCAATAGCTCCAAAAAGTAATCTCATAATTATAACAAACAACAATTCAATCACCTTCAACTAGTATTCATATTAAATATAATGCAACTATCCATCATTATGTATTTTTAGCACCACATGTTTTTCATAATGCAACAATAATTACTAATAAAATAATAATCGATGTGTCAATACCCATGGTCATATATACACAAGGAATCCTTGCATTGACCACATAATACCACATAAAAATTTCATGCATTCCACCATGGTGATATGGAAGTTCTGGCCAATGCCTCAACAAATCATATGAAATCTTCCCAATATTGCCTGACTATTTGGATATCTTCCTCTTCAACCCATAGACAACAAAAGGAAATATAATTCCTAAGTTTTGTTCAGTGTCGACAAAGAGGTTGCATTCCAAACATTAGATATATAGGGGAAGCCATTGAGCACTCACATAGTGCAATATCCCTTCCATATCCAACCATATCATCGTCTCACACATGACTATCCCTATGGCTAATCATTTCTATAGACGGAGTATGTCTCTTGAATTAACCCGATTATTATCCCATAACCATTCATAACACAATATGAAACCAAATTTTATCTAAATGCATTCTAGCATCAACAAAATTTACATACTCTAGGCCTTTGGCCATTACATATAAACTTAAATATTGAAAAAAACATAACTGAGGGGATTCTTACCTTCAACATTGGAAGCGATCAAATGCATACTTGCATGGTTGTTATCAACCTCCTTGATTCTACTTGGTGATTTGGTGTTTGTTGAAGCTCACATGATTCCTCCTCCATCCTTTTGATCACCATTCCGTTGGATCTTCCAACTAGCACCCTATTATTTTATCTTGAATTGCAGAGTTATCCATAAAATTTCTCACTTCCTAGTATGTTTCTTTTGTCGGATTGATAGACTCTTTGTAAATTTTTATTGGTTTGTATAAAAATTTGTTGTTTACTTGTTTTATTTTGTATTATTATGTTGTTCTTAATTCTATGACTAAAAAACATGGAATTAAGGGTTCTTCTTGTAAACCCATTTTGGTGGATCTCTGTACAAATTCATTTTCCTTGAATGAAATTCCATCCTCTCTTATAATTTTTATTTTGACTCAATCAAGACAGTGTTACTTCACGAGAAACTTTCATCGAATCTCACTTAGCATATATAATCATGGTCTGTAGTTAATTCTTTGATTTTCCCTAATTATAATCTCATTCAAAAAGGGATATTTAGACTATATAACTAAGATGCTTAGGGTAAAGTCCTAAGTTTGAATTAACATTTTGAAATATTACTAAAACCTATTACTATGCTTCATTCTTCATATTATGTTCCTAATATAATGGACCATAGATTGAATGCGCTATGAGAAATATGTTTGGTTTGTAAGAGTTTAATTCAAATACTAAGTAGAAGGAATTTCCTTGTACTTCATTACTCCATAATTTATTTCAATTATCCCTCTTACATTGGCCAATTTCTCCGAAAGAATGTGATATGATTATCATCCACTTTGGGGTCAGTAATTCATGGAAACTTATATGGAAAACATGGGTCATTCGATTCTAAACCCTTATGTCCTCTCTCATGCAAGCGATTTAAAAAATCATCAAGGATTTAAGTGGATAATTGGTTCATTTTTTCCTCTGGATAATTGAGAAAAACAATGAAGTCGTATCAAAATAAACCTTTTATTTTGTGATTTTAATGGGTTTCTTTTGATAAGACTTCATTTTTTTTCTTCCCACAAGGTTAGTATGTTCTCCCTCCAATTTATTCTATCTTTTAACTTAGCTACAAAACCCATGGCTCCTGTAGCAAGGGAAGAGCCAAATAGCTTGAGTTTTTTTTTTTTACTTACCCATAAATGCATAAAGAGATTATTTTGTGGGATTGGTTCTGGGAAAATGGTGAAGCTTTTGAGAAAGATGTTAAAAAACCACCTCCAAAACGAGGTAATTTACTATCCACGTGGGCCGTTTCTTCATAAAAAAAGTGATGTGAGAGATATTCCCCATTTTCTAAAGAGCAATTTCTCAAAATTTTTGTTTCAATGGTGGTAAAGGTTCTGAAGATTTTTCGTGTAATCTTTCATTTTTTCTCAAAAATTTAGACTAGTTCTTGGGTGTATAGGGTTACAGAGGATTCATATCCTACCTCTCCTCATATCAATCAATATATATGCCAATCCACATGAAAATTAGGTGCAAATGTAAGAAAGTAATTGGTTTTAAAAATAAGAGGATGAGTCGAAAGTTGTCCAGAATGCTCAGGAATAAAAGCACAGGGCTACCTAAATAGAACCAATAATTGTTGAAAAATATGAAGTTCCACTGAAAATATGAATGCATAATTCAAATCCAAGGTACAAACCCCTTTCCTCCAGAATCACCTAGATCAGATTCAAAAACAAAATAGAGATTTTAAATGGGAAAATCGACTGTTAATAAATGATATAGAACATGGTTTTTCCCGGGTTGTTAAGAAACCAAGGAACTCTCCAAACATTGTTGTCAAACAATTCACTAATGTCAGTATTGTAATAGAATCAAATTTACATGGATCCTTGCTTGCCAATGGATTATCCTTGGTAATGTAAAAGGAATTATTTAAGTATTATTTGATTTTGTTTTGATTTTGCAGCTAGTCGTTAATTAGTTTGTTTTGATTTTAATTGATTGTATTATTTGTTGACAAGTCATGGGATGATTGCAATATTTCCTCGACAAAAATTACATAAACAAATCGGATGTTTTCAAGATTTTTTTTTGTCCTAAAATAGTGTGGGATTAGTTCTTGAGTAACAAGTTAGAATCTTCATTGTTTTGTCCATCAACTTTGTTATAGTTGTTGTAACAATTTTCTCTTTATCTTTAGACTTGTCTATTTTGAGTGGAAGTTAGGATATACTATTCAAAGCATCCTATTTTGAAGGATTCGCCTCTATCATGTTGATATGAGGATCAATACATACTACTGTTTAAATTCTCATACATTTTAGAGTCATGGAGGCAATTCTTGGGGACCAGAAAATGGACTTATATTTCTGAGAAATATATGAAATGCAATTTTATTTTTGGCTTTAGTCCTTCTGTAGACTGTACAATGTGATTATTGGCTTTTATATATTTTATGGGTATGAAAAAATTATATGTTATGAATTATCTTTAGACTATTCAACATTTATGTTTTCATGTTGTGCTTATCTCTCACGTGGTCCATTATTCATTGGTTATTATAATCTATGTGACTAATCATCTATCTATACAATTTTGAGTTTACATCGAATGTTGGCTTTTTGATAATACCATTTGCCGGAGATTGAAGTTGATTTGATCTTCAACTTTTGAATAATTTAAAGTTACATGAGAAGAATTTCTTTGTCTTTTTGTTTATCAAAGATTGCTTTCGAAATAAAAAATTTCCTTGAGTTGTTTAAGGAAATATCATTCTTGGCTTCTTGCCATAGATTTATAATAGGCAACAGTTTAAGTGGAGATTTCATTACACAGGAAGACAAATATAGCTTAGTACTTTTCCTTTACATCTGATCAACATCAGGTTAGTTAGCCTTCTTTTTATTTTGTTTACTTTACGAATGAATAATGATCAAATCATTCAAACTTTAATGCTTTGTTCATTATTGCTATATCATTTCCAATCTTATTCGATCATTTTTTGTTATTTTCTACTTATAGTGATAAAATGATTTCCTTTAGTTTTACATCTTATTTAAACTTTGATTCATTAGTTAAAATCATCATTTTCACAAGGATTTATTTAAACCTTGTATCTGTACATATCTATTGTATATAATACAACTATAAGCAAGAGTAATTATATATGTGTGTTAACTGATAGGATTATATAGTTAGCTAGTTTTACCTCTTTTAGTTATTTTAGCATCTTAATTGGCTAACGGAGCCATAAAACCCGTCAAGGTAGATTATTCCAAACAGATTGGGTTAAATAGAAAACCCTAGACTGGATCTTCCCTTCTCGTTGATGGTGTGTCATAAACGCCCATCAACAAATGGCACTAGAAGGAGGGAAAAGGTAAATTTAATGATTAAATGTTTTACCCCTCAGCCTGTCATAATTCCAGATTTATAAATTCTTCTTATGTGTCATCTTGAAATGCACTAGAAGGCAAGACAAAATGACAAGATGGCCTTTCATGAGTCTTTATTTTGAATGTATTTAATTTCCCATGGCTCCCCAAATCACTGTGTTGGAACATGCTTTCCACTTCTCATTACTTGATATTCCCAACAAGATAGTCTCCCGCTTGTCCAAACTCACCTTTGATGGTGGGGGGAATGTATCTGCAAAATACCATCTTAACAAGTTTTGGTGTAAATGCATCAAGCATGATATTTCTAATTTAAATGTTTTATGCAGATTGTTCTTTTTTACTTTTAGGGGTAGGATTAAACATTGGTTTGATTCTTTTCCAGCATATCACATTATTGATTGGATTCAGTTTGTAGAGGAAGTTTTAGATGCTTTTGAAATATATGATTACAATCAATTATGTGAAGAATTTCAGGCTCTACTAATCAATGACAATTCATCTCCAAAGGTCTTTGTAACAATAATTAATCATGTTCTCTGTAAATTTCATCTTGATGACATGTCATTTGTACTAAATTTCCTCTCTGATGTTTGTGACCCTTTCATCCAACCATTTTCAATCATGAATGATGAATCAGTTACAAATCCTATCACTCAATTGTGAGAAGAATTTTGTTTGCAGGATGAGAGGAATCCATCCAAAAATCTTGAACAAGCAAGGGAGGTAGAATCTATTGAAAAGGTTCTTACTGGCAATCAAACTATTTTTTCCTATGAATCATTGTATATTCAATCCTCGACCATCATGGAAGAAGATTTGATGTTGGGTCAAGGTGAATGTCCATATTCTTCTAACTCTTGCTCTAATCAATACTTAAATTCAGTTATTGAAGAACACTTAGATGATGAAAATGATCTTAAGAATTCTAACATTCCAATGAAATTGATTAGAGATATAAATCTGAAATTTGAAGAAGAACCCTTAAACCTTCATCCACAAATCATACCTTATCCACAGGAAAGATTAGATGTTTGTCATGAAATTTTTGAATTGTATATCATACAGGAGACAAATTTAGATGATCATATTATGTTGAAGGATGTATCACCAAAACAAAGAGAAAGTATTAAGGAAAGTGAAGAGGAATGTCTCGAGAATACCATTGTTAAATATCATAGCTCAAGAGAATCTTTCCATGTGCTCATTTCTGATTCCTTTTACTCTTTATATTCCAATCTCTTATTAGATTCTGGTGGACATGATACTTTACCCATGATATCTTACTCTTTTCCATCACAATTAGATCATTTCGATATGCCAAGATTTGGTGAAATTAATTTTGAACATAAAATTTATGAAGTCGGATTTGATGCTCTTTCACTTTCATCACTCGCATGGAAAAAAGATATGTTGCAAGATGATTTTACATGGTTTACTTTTGAAAAAGAAAATGCACTCATTCTTATGGAGATCAAGTATTCTACATTGCATATTCATTCTTTGATTAGTTCAAATTTTAATGATTATGCTTCACATTTTGAAATGATCCATATCATCAAAGGAAGTGATCAAACTAGTAATCCAATTGATGTTATGAATCCTCTTATGATGTGTTCCCCATTGACAGATCTATTTCCTCGAAGTCATAGTTTGCATCGCAATTTTTATGATAGGATCTTAGAGTGGCTTGAGGATTCCTATCTAAAAAATCTTCATGATAAATATAAAGTTGTGCTTGCTTTGGTTCTACCTAAATATCTAGGAGGTAAGCATGACATGATTTTTTTAGGTCCTCCATGTGAAGAAATTGATGAACACTTGGAGAATTGTTAGGAGGATGGGGCACTTTGGCCTTGGCCGATGGTTATGTCAGGTCCCCATAATATTGACAAGTTTTCCAAACTTACTTACATTTTTCTATGCCATTATGACCCATATCACGATAAGATTGCAAAATGGCTAGAGGATTCATACATCAAGAGGTTTCAAAAGAATGGTAACGTCGTGCTTGCTTTGTTTTTAAATGAATATATAGGAGGTAAGCATGGCATATTTCTTTTGTATCTACAAATACTACATTCTTTTATTCCGATTTTCAACTTTCTATGCCTTGCAAAATTTAATATTCTCTTATCGCTGCACTAGAAATACAATTTTACTTAGCGTTTTGATCTATGTAGAAGTTAGAGTATGTGTAGTGATGTAGGAGCATCACCAACTCATCAAGCGAGCCAGCGCAAGAGCATAAAAGACAGCTAGACAAACAACAGATTTCTTTTTGAATTTCACCTTGATATGGTTGCGCCAAATATTAATGTGGAGAATAATGAAGCACACCTTGTATATTGTAATGGACCTTGAGAGGATAGCTCTCGTCCTTAGGTAGATGAGGCATTTAATAGATTTAATGTAAAGTAGATAGAATATTAAATTCTAGATTAGACAGCTTTAGTTTCCAGAGGGAAAACGGATATAGACACCCTCCTTTGTACTTTGTATGATATATAATTCAAAATCATTCATTCGGGAGAAAGAGGGGAGAGCAAGTAGAGAAATTGTAAAGAACACCCATGTACAGATGTTTTTGAATTAATAGAAGAGAGTCTTTGATTCAAACTCAGGTCTGGTGTTGTTTCTCTGTGTATGTTAGTTATGTGCTCTTGAATGTATGTTTTCTGGTTATGCATTTTCTTTGTAT
>JZKD02S1789266.1:386928-404848 GCA_000966675.3 Picea glauca | reverse complement strand
TATGTAAGAAAAAGAAATGACAGTTTCTAGGCAACTGTGTCCTTCACTCCAAGATGAATGTGCAGAGAGTTGAACTTTTTCTCAGGGAAGGTCTTAGTGAATATGTCTGTAGTATTTTCTACTGAAGGAAAAAACTACAAGTTGATGATCCCCTCTTGTACTAAGTCCTGGATGTACTGCATGTGGATCTTGATGTGCTTCATTTGTTGCCTCTAAACTAGATCTCTGCAGAACTTCAGAGTTCTCTGGTTGTCAAACTAGATGATTATCGGTCGATGAAATTGAATTCCCAAATCAATGAGAAAATGTTGTATGAACATAGCCTGAATGGTTATGTTAACTACCCCTCTGTACTCTGTCTTGAATGAAGATAGAGAAATAACAACATGATTCTTTCTCGACCAATAGATAGATCCAAAACCAAGACTAAGTGAGTATCTAGATGTGGACTTATGATCAATGCTATCGCCAACCCAATCAGAATCAGTGAACCCGACGAGGTCCAATGTAGAGTCTGTTGCATATTTAATCCCAAAGGTGATGGTGCAATGTACTTATCAAAGGATACACTTTGCGGCCTTTCAATGTAGCTCATGCGGCACCTGCATGAACCTGGATACTGCTCCAACTACATAGGAGAGGTCTGGTTTGGAATGTGTGAGATACAACAAGATCCCCACTAGCTATCTGTATAGTGTGTTGTCCACGAGTGAAGTGTCCCGACCATCCTCAAACCTGACTCTTGATAGGAAAGGAGTCAGGACAGACTTGCATTCTGTCATGTGAAATATCTCAAAGTGATCTCATGCATACCTGGCCTGAGGCAGTTTGATTCTTGATGCATCCTAAATTATCTCAATTCCAAGGAAGAAATGTAGCAGACCCATGACCGTCATCAAGAACTTGTCATGCAGAATCCTCTTGATTGCAACAATCCCTGAAGTCAAGCAACTGATGATAAGCAAATAATCAACATACAAAACTAGGAGTAGATGTGAATTAGTTGTCCTGAGAATGTAAACATTTGGGTCTAACTTACAACATTAAATGTGGATGAACCTACACAAATAATATCTAGCTAGCAAAGGGCATAAACAATTTGCAAAAAAAAGAGAAAATATGAAAACGAGAGAGAGAGAATCAAAGAATTTTATTAACTCTATTCCCCACTCAAAGAGTGGATAATTTACAATAGATATAGGTTACATGAGTAACTAATGAACCATAGTAGTGATCTAGAGATATCTAAACACTGATTGACAGACACTAGAGTGAAATTCCACCTAGTCCTAGTTAACTGATCCATGCAATCATAGGTTAACTGAGACACATGTGTGGAATTAAGAGAGACTCATGCAACTGCTGGTGATAAAATCAAGGTTTCCATGCATGCATGACTTCCACTAGTCTAATTGAGTGTAATTGACTCTAAAATGAAGAGGAACACCCTATTTTGTAGGGGAATATTCTCTAGAGAGAATATTCTCATCTAAGGAATCGTTCTCATCATTGGAATATCAAACTTAGGAAAATATTTCTAGGTGAGTGTGTAATATCTCCAACACCCCCCCTTAACATTACTAGGGTGTAAATGATAAATGGGTCCTGACAATCAAGGCCATGTTAGGTACCCATTGTACAATGAATATAAGAATGAAACACTAAAAAATGAGGAAAGAGGGAAAAATTCATGGGAAACCCCCCCCCCCCTAAGGTACAATTCATAAGAAAAAAAAATAGGAAGGAACAAAAATCAGTTGCTAAGCAACCATGTCCTTCACTCCAAGAAGACCTCACAACTGTTCAATTTTGTGTTCGTTGAAGATTTTGTTGAAGATGTAGATATTTGCATAGATCTGATGAAGTAGATGCACCATTGAGATGTCCACACATAACCACTTTCTCTTCTTGTAATGAAGAAGATCCAAATAAAGTTAGGATGAAATTTGAAAACTATGCGACCGTTTCTGGAAAAATGCTGAAATTTTGTTGATTTTAAAATGATCATAACTTCACTTCCCAAACTTCGTTTCAGACAATATGTTTTTTGAAATTGGATATTTTCTGAGAGGAATTCAAATATCCAATTTATTTTTTATGAAAATTCTTCTTAGAAAATATCAGAAATGAATCTGATGTGTGCAACCCCCTTTTTGTCTCCTGAGATGCATTCATGGCACATGAATGTTGCTCTTGATATGCATGCATGGCACATGAAAAAGTTTTTTCATGTGACTCTTGAGATGCATGCATGATATCTTCCATATGAAATTCATAAAACAAATCTAAAATGGAGTAGCTATCATCTGCAATTAATGGAACAAGAATTTGTGCAGATACTTGTGTAGAAGACTCTTTAGAATAAGAGGCTTGATCTTCTAATGGTTTCTCTTCTGCATCTATATTTTGAATCTCCCACACGAAATATTCCTTATTCCCAAATAGAACTTCCAATTCATTTGGATTTGAGTCTTGTGATTCATCATATACTTTCAGGAGAAATAGACAAATAGATACATCCTATGGCCATATCTCGTCTATTGAGTAAGTCATTTTTCTCATTGAAAGAATCATAATCTACTTCCATTTCCATATTTATTTGGTACAAGCCTTTTCATCCAAGCTAAAGTAGAATTTTTATCTTCCACTCCAAATAATTATGAGGCGTAAGAAGTATTGTTGGCGAATAATCCATCTTTTTTGCATTCTTCAATATTCATTACCTGCAAAAAGAGTCTGGTGTGTATTTTTCCTAGAAATCCATCGTATCTGATACCATGTAAATGTGGATGAACCTACACAGATAAGATCTAGCTGGAAAGAATACATGCACAGTTTGTAGAGAAATGAGAAAAGAGAGAAACATGAGAGAAAGAATAGAATAATTCTATTAACCAAATGAATGAATGATAATTTACACATGATATAATCTTTATAACTCAACTAATGTGCACGAGAGGAGAATACAATGTTCCACAGTGGTGGTATAGAGTGATATGGACACACCCCAACAATTACGGGAGTAAACTGCCACATAGTCTTAGTTAACTAGTCTCTCAATCTTTAGTTATCTGACTGAAATAGAGTGAAGTGAGGAGGAGATCAAGGAATCATGAGTAATGTGCTACTCTGGTGATAATCCCAAGGAAAATGTGCATTGGTTGATGATGATCCCAATGTGACATCTAGAATCCACTCAACTGATTAAATTGAAGTGTGAACTAAAGAGAATATTCTCCTAGCATGAAGGAAAATGAATATTCTCCCTAAACTATAGGAGACTAAATAATGACTAATAAACATAGGGAAAACCTTAGGGAAAAGAAATCCTAGGTGTTTGTGAAGTATCTACAACACTCTACTACCCATGGATATCAGGGCTTTTCTCCACTACATCCCACAAATGTTCGCGCCTTGCTTCACTATAACTCCCGGACCTCATAAATTAGGGTTATCATTTTTTCTGCAACTCCAAGACTTTCACCTTCAACCTTCTTTCGCAACCTTAGACTTTCTACCTCATATTCAACCTTAGATTCTCCAACAGACCAAAATTTCTTCACAAGATAGATAATCAATAGATTTGTGTGTGTACCTATGAGAGACTTCTTGTGGTGCATTTATACTTCTTCAAAGTAGCTTCATTCCTTACTTTAGGGGTTTTTTGTTATAACCATTTTACCCTTTAGTTAATGAATTTTAACCATTTAGGGCTTGTTACCCAGTCTTCAAGGATTTCAAATTCATGAGGGTATATCTCCCTAACCATGAGGAACCACATGACATACCACTTACCATTGGAAATGGCATGACAAGGAATTTCCATATATGAGTTTGTTACCTTCATGTACATTTTCCTTCATGTCCTTATTCCTTAAACAACTTCGGGTCTCATGACCACACCTCTAGGTTTCTTGTTGCCTTCTTCAAAGTATCTTATCATGAGGTCCATGATTAAAGCTACGCCATAAGGGTACCACTTTGGAGACTTTTCCAAATACACCAATCACTTATGTTGACATAAATTATGACCATATTACCAACAAGCACAACCACATCTCTGGGCTTATGGACTTCTCCAAGGTTTGACTTAAATAAAAACCAATTGTCCAAACCAAATGTCCAACAATCTCCCCCTTTTACATTGATGGAAACACTCATACTCCCGCTGTGACCATCGCTCCTCATAAATGTTTCTCTCCTCACATTTCGCTCCTTATCAATGTTTCTCTCCTCATGTTTCTCTCCCCCCTTTGAAATCAATGGAAAAGGGTATCTCCCTTTGGGGATGCTCCCCCTTTTTTCATGTTTTTGATCTTTCTCTCCTGATTTTTATATATTCCTCATGGGAAAAAGGGTAACTACCCCCGTCGACATGTCTCCCCCTATCTTCTGGTTTCTTTCTCTCCATTTGCATGCTTCTTGTCCATTAGTTCTTCCTCTTGTAATTCACTAACATATATAAAAAAAAATCAAAGTTAAATTTCCTTTACTACTTGTCTTGTTCATTGTTTAGACATCAATGGCCATACTTTTTAACAATTTCCTTTTGACAATAGAGCTTCTGTTGATGGTTTCTTTTCACCTATTTTGTTGTTCCTTCCTCTGATTAACAAATTTCACTTGTCCACTGATTCCACTGATTCCAATTATTAATATTCTCTATCATATATATTTCTATACCTACCAATGATGATATTATAAATACGTCTCTATCCATATGTCATAAATTTTACATGAAGCTGCTACACATTGTTGACCCTTCTGCTGCAACTGATCGTAACATATTCCTTCTCTTCAAAGTGAATAAAATGTGTCCACTGGTCTTCTCTATATGAAAATAAGATTCTATATGCCTGGAACAACCTGTACTGAATATATCCCTACATGAATACATACATGGAATACAATCATGAACCTCTTCCTGTGCATTTTCCAATTGATACCTGCATGGGTATGTGTTCCAACACAAAACTATTACAAGACATTCTGCACTTTTGTCACCAAACCACTTTGAAACGGCTTTCCCAAAATATGCAAACACTTCAAACTGCTCAAAATATGGTTATCTATTCTTTAGAGTTTTTTCTTAGACTTACCCTGTTTAATATTCATATTTACTAGTAGTCTCCAAGACAGATGGCTAAGAAAAATACATTCTTTGATGTGAAGTAATATTCCTCTTCATCTATAGACTCATCATCTTTTTGAACTTTGAATTATTCCTTTTCCCCATGGATTCATTATGATCTTGTACTATCATTATTGAGAGTACTCTCTTGGGCCTGTAATTTATTCTCCTTCTCTTCTTCTCTTTCTCGCACTACTACAAATCTTGCGATATTTGGGACATGTTCTTTATTCACCTGGTATTCTTGTATTTGTTTTCTTCTCCAAACCTTTGTGTATCTGAAATCAATGTTTTGTTTTATGGAGGGCTCTATCATGTTTCTACAATTCTGAGCTATGTGACCATAATTATGGAATTTTTAACATTCAATGTTGTGGGGAACCACATAAGCATCTCTTTCTTGAACACTTCTTCTATATGCTCTGTAATATACAACTTTATGTCCCAAAGTTAGTAAAATTAAAACAATAACCATAAAATAAACTTTGATACCTGGGAGTGTTATAGAATATTTTTCCACACTCCATGCATCTTGATTTGATGGCCTTCCATTTCTCTATGTAGACTTCATTTCCCCTTTTTTTTCACTCCAGAGCTAAAAATGCACATTTTTTTCAATATGTGTGACATGCAGTTAGACATCTCATGTATACGTGGGTTTCTCCATTACATCCCACATACATTGGGTTTGGTGCTCAAAAATTAAAAAATATGTCGAGTTTTCCATGCCATGTCACGTGATCCATGATCCTTGACCTTCCATATACTAGAAATGCTCTGGCTCGACCCTTCAATTCCATTTGGAGGATATAAATTGAGCCATATCCAAACCTTGAGGGATATTATCACATTAAGAGTAAAGAGATTGTAGAGAAATTTCACCTCAATTGAGTCTGCATCCCTTTGTCCTTGAAAGTCTGAACTTCTTGTGTTCAACCCCCGAGCTCTTCCTATATTGTGATGGATAACTGAATTGACTCCTACTTGTGATCTTGTCTTGGTGGAGGCCTAGCTAGAGGGAATTAGTTTCTTGGTTCTGATATGTGTCGTTACTAAAGTTTGTCACCTATGTACTTTTGTTGATTACATTAACAGAAATACTCTTTTCTCATCCAATTGATATCTTGTAAATATTTGTATTTATTTCCATGGGTGTATTTTTGATGTATGTTAATAGATTATGTTGATTTATATGCTAATGTTATATATCATTACCACATAATTGTGTATATTGGTTGTTGAGGACAAGTGTAACATACCCTGCCACCCATAGGCCAGGGTACACTATCTTCAAGCCCACCCTTGGAATTTTTTCTCTTATCGATACCTTTTTAAATTAATAAGGATGCAGAAAATAAAAGATATAACAATATGCACAATAATAACCAACAAGCATGCATATTCTAAATATTTAATTAAACGATAAATAAATGCAAAGCATAATACATTCATATACAGGTAAATAATACCATAATAGAGAGAAATTGTCTTTATAAAACAAGACACCAACTGGCTACAAACCAAGGACGTTCCACCCAACCATAGACACTATTGTTCCAAAACTCAACAATAGTGTCACCCCTGAGCCAGGGATATGAATCCACAAGGATGGTTCCAGAGTGTTACCTGGATTCCCAAACCATTCAACACTCAAGCTCTCATAGGATTTCCCAGCTTACTCGCAACAATCCAAGTACCCAACTCTCTTCTTTCCATCCTGCACCACCCAAGAGAATGGACCTCCACCATGCTTTGCCACGTAGTCCCTCAGGAAGTCCTTCTCCTTCTAGGGCTCCAACACAATTGGTCTAGAATATCCATGCTGGGAATCTCAAGACTTGCAGCTTTGAACAAAGCTGGACACATGCCAATGCATCTTAGACATGCAGGCCTCAAGTCATGGATGGATCACACCAGTGACCACTACAACCAACAATACCGTGGCTACTCTTCAACAGTTTGTTTCCCTTTCCCCAAGCCAAGACACAAATTTGGAAGGATGAATGAGTGATATGTAAAAATGGAATGAAAGAATGAGTGATAGGTAATAATGGAATGAAATAATGAGTGGGAAAATGAGTGAACAAATGAACCATTTAGCATTTGAATGAGTGAATGAGTGAGTGAATGAATGAATGAGTGAACCCCCCAATAGACCAGAGTCGGGTTTAAGTATTTTGTGGTGTTACACATTATTTTGGTCACTTTGATGATGACCCTACAGGCATGTGTTCATGCTTCCAAAAAAATCTTTTACATGAGGAAAATGGTTGAGTTCTTCCCCTATAAGGCACATTTTTAGAATGACGCCATAGGATGACAGTGGTATACAATGTGGAAATCCTTGATTTTCATAGGCTACTCTATGCCTGGCCCACGAGATTTCCACATGCTACTATATAGGCAGGGTGCAGCGACATTTGAAGCTAAGAAAAGGAAGAAGTTTCATGAAGTTTCTAGAAGGAGGATCTTCTAGAATATTAGGTGACATCCATATGGTTGTGATCTTACTGACTTCTCTGATTTAGTGGGATCATCCTCATCCTAGTAACCACTTCACCTTCTCCTATATAATAATGGATTTCTCATGGAAAAGGTTAACCAAGGTCAAGCAAGATTGAGTAAATAATTTTTGAAGAATAGGCTGAAGATTGTGTGAATAATCCTGTTACAATTGATGCTTGAGGCCTCCATTTGTCCATCAATATTTGTGGACCATATTCATACAAATTTGGAGCAAGTGTATGTCCACAGGACCACTGAAAGGGAACTTGCAACATCAAGGCATTTGGTTGTATCTTCCACTTTTACTTAATATGATACGGTGACATGTTTCTTTCCCATAAAATCATTAGTTTTTTATTACATGACTCCTTGATCACATGTTTAAGTCTCCATTGAATCTACAATTGTTTCTTTCACTTTGGTTGGTTTGTGTCATTGTAGATCTGATCTCACAAGAGAAACCAGAGTGAAGCAGGGACAACATAGATATAAGGAAGCAATATCTAAAGGCATGTCATCTATTCCTTCTTTGGTAGTAAATTGAATGGTAGCAACTTAGGGAAAGTGTCATGTCCTGTCTTGTTTTGTTCTAGATCCAGGTGGATCTAGGGAGATTAGTTTATGTCCACATTCACCGATTTATCTAATAACAATGGGGAATCAAGAACCTCCTAGCCTCCCCCAAGAAGCTCAAGTAACTAATCCGCTACCTTAGACAAAAGGGTAATTAAAATAGGAAATAAACATTTAGCCCCTCAATCCCCCTCTCTTATGGAATCATATCCCCATATAACTCTAGTCCTTGTCCATCTAGCATCCATCGATGTGTTTATTATTAATAAAGATCAAAAAATTACATTTCTTAGGCACACTGACCTCTTTTAATTGTTTGGGCCCTCTGGCCTCTTGACAATTAACAAAGTACATTATTTAATACAGGGCTCAAAGCCTGGAGTGTTACATCCCCTCCCCCTTATTTTGGCAATGTCCTCGGTGCATATACAAAATAAAGATCAAAATATAAACATTTATTCAAAAAGCCATGGGTACTCTTCCCACATGGCATCTTCATGCTCCCAGGTAGCATCTTCAGGACTATAGTAGGTCCACTGAACTTTTACCAGCTCTATAACTCAATTCCAAAGAATTTTTACTTTTCTATCCAATGCCCGCACTTGTTGGACCTAAAAGTCTCCCTTTGTCTCCACCTAAATCAGATGCCAATAAATAACATGGTTAGGATCATGTACATATTTCTTTAGCAAAGAGACATGAAATACATTATGCACATTCATGGAAGCAGGCAATGCAAGAATTTATGCAATTGGCCCTATTCTGTCCAATATTTCAGATGGACCACATAATCTGGCTGCCAGCTGTGTACAACTACCCAATTTCAAAGAGATTTTCTTGGGCTTCACTTTCAGAAGTACATGCTCCCCTACTTTAAATTCTCTAATTTTCATGTTCTTATCTACATGAATTTTTTGTCTATCCCGAGCTGCCTTTAAATTCCACTTGATCTTAACCATATGGTCTTCCATATCCTTGAGCAACTCTGGCCCAAGTACCACTCTATCTGTTGGGTTGTCCTAGGTTACTGGAGCATTGCATTTCCTACCATACAAGGCTTCAAATGGGCTCATTCTCAATGAATATTGATACCCATTATTATATGCAAACTCAACCAAGTGTAAGTAATCTTTCCACTTAGATGGATTATCCATCACATACATTCTCAACATGTCCTCAATTACTTGGTTGACCCTCTCTATTTTCCCATCTGATTGTGGATGGTATGTTGTGCTAAAGTTTAGATTTGTACCAAATCCTTTAAACAATACCCTCAAAAAATTGGAGTTAAACTTTGTATATATGTTTGAGACAATTGTCCTAGGTATCCCATGCAACCTAGAAATCTCCCTCATGTAAACCTATGCAATATTAGTCGTTGTATGTGTTGATTTTACAAGAATGAAATGAGCATCCTTTGTTAATTTGTCAACCACTACCATGATTGAATCATGTTGTCTAGTTGTCCTGGGTAATTTAGTTATGAAATCAATGGTTATCACTTCCCATTTCTTCTCTAGGATTAGTAATGGCTGTAGAAAACCTACTGGGTGCCTATACTTAGCCTTCACCTGCTAACATTCCATACATCGAGCGATGTAATCAGAAACATCCTTTTTCATTCTTGGCCAAAAGAATTGGCTTCTTATTGCTATAATTGTTTTCTGGTAACCGAGATGTCCAACATAAGGAACATCATGCATTTCCTTCAATACCAAATTCCTCAATTCTTTGGAACTAGGAAAATAGATTCTATTCTTATGCATAAGTATTCCAACTTCATTTATCTCAAACTCCTTTATTTTTTGTTGTACATCTCCTTACTGTAAGCTTTCCTTTATCTGTAGGTAATGTTGATCTGTAACAAGATCATTTAAAATGATTCTCTTCAAGTCTGACTGATGCATACTGACAATAGTAGCATGCATGAGATGCACTCTTCTACTAAGTGCATCAACAACTTTATTCTCTTTTCCTTTGATATGCTTGATATCTAGGTCATATTCACTTAAAAATTCTAGCCATCTTGTTTTCCTGGCATTCAATGTTGGTTGTTCAAAAATATACTTCAAGCCAATGTGGTCTGTCCTTAATTCAAATCTCTTCCCCATGAGGTAATGCCTCCACATCTTCAAGGCATGGACAATGGAAGAAAGCTCCAGGTCATGTGTGGCATAGTTACTCTCATGTTTCTTAAGATTTCTAGACTCATAACCAATGACATGTCCATTTTGTATGAGGACTCCCCCAAGTCCTTCCTTACATGAATCTGTACATACCACAAAAATTTCATTTGGGTCAGCAATCCTTAACATGGGTGCACTAGTAAGTAATTCCTTCAACATATTAAAATTCTCTTCAAACTTAGGTTTCCATTCAAATTTAGTTCCCTTCTTTTGAAAGAAAGCGATGGGATGATAAATCTTAGAGAAACTTATTTTGAAACTTTTGTAGTAACCATCTAATCCCATAAAATATATGACTTCTAACACATTTTTGGGTGTTGGCCATCCTCTAATGGCTTCAATCTTCTATGTATATACTTCTATTCCTTTCTCTTAAATAATGTTTCCCGAGTAATGGATCTGCTTTTGATAAAAAGAACACTTACTCATATTGGCATACAACTGATGTTCTCTCAGCACTTCCAATACCAATATTAAGTGATGTTCATGCTCCTCATCATACTTGGAATATACAAGTATGTCATCCAAGAATACTATGACAAACTTATCCATATAATTTCTGAATATGCCATTCATTAAGCACATAAAGTCAACTGGTGCATTGGTCAGTCCAAATGGCACCACTACAAATTCATAATACCCATACCTGGTTCTAAAGGTTGTCTTATGAATATCTTCTTCCTTGATCCTTACCTGATGGTATCGTGACCTCATGTCAATATTTGAAAATATCTTTGGTCCTCTTAGTTGATCAAAGAGGTCATCAATTCTAGGTAGAGTATACTTGTTCTATATAGTATACTTATTTAGTTGTCGAAATTCAATACATAGCCTCAAGGTTCCATCCTTCTTTTTGACAAAAAGTACAGGTGCTCCCTAAGGTGAAACACTTGGACGTATGTACCCTTTCTTCAACAATTCCTCCAACCACATTTGTAATTCTTTTAATTTTGTTGTGCTCATTCTGTTAGGTGTTTTTGACACTGGGGAAGCTCCTGGCACTAAATCAATTGAGAAATATATATCCCTTCTTGGTGGAAACCCTAGTATTTCTTGGAATACATCTTCAAATTCCTATAGTACCGAGAAATATTAAAGGCTTGGCCCTTTTTTATTTTTTGTCTCTTCAACATGAGCTGCATATAATTGACATCCTTTTCAAAAACATATCTTCAGCTGTAAGGCTGCAATCTCCCTTATAGAGATGGGTCTTGGAACTCCTTTCACAGTGTTATGTTTTCCATCTCCATCAAGACAGGTAAATATCTTGCTATGAAAATCTATGACAACATGATGCTTGTCCAACCAATTCATTCCAATTAGAATATCATAAGACCCCAAGGGTATGATATTTAGATAAACACTAGTATTCACACCATTAAGAATTTTGGATCAACTTATGGCCATATCATGGACTCTCCTTTTGGTTACAGTGGATAACTGAACTAAACTTGATTTTCCAAGCTTACTTTCTCCAAATGTAATCTATCCACTATTTTAGGATCAATGTAAAAATGAATTTCTCCTGAATCAATTAAAATAGAAACATGTTGATTTATGATCTTACCTTCCACCTTGATCATATTGGATTGGTACTCTGCTTGTTGATCATCTAAAGATGCATAAATTCTTCCCATATCTTTCACTGTTCTATCCTCTTGGACATTGTGCACAACCTTCACTTTGTCCTTTCTGTGTGGGAAATCCTTGTATAGGTGATCTTCTTTGCATCCCCATCATTGGATTGGTGGTCTTCCCCTTTTTCCCAAGGAGTATTATTTCTTGGATTCACCCTTATCATAATGATCTTGATGATTTCTACTAGGCTTATTCCTATTGAAGGGAGGTTTGAATCCTTTCCTCCTCTGATCAGAATTCTCCTTCTTCCTATCCTTCCAAGATTTCTTCATGGATTCTCTCCCTTGGCCTTGCTCATACATGTATCTATCCTTCATGATGCCCTCATTCAAGATCTTGGACTCATCATAACTAATATTTTCTTTATAAAAGGTTGGTAGTCAACTTAGAAATATCTGTATTTTCACCTTCTTACCATTAATGAACCCGACATACTTTAACAACCCCAAGAAATTCTTCTCATATTTTTCCATAGGCATGCTTCCCATCCCGATTTCAAAGAACTCCTACATTTTCTTGTCATAGAAATGTTCTGAGAGGTACTCCTTCTAGAATTACTTCTTGAACTGCTTCAAAGTGATCCCCTTCTCACTAATATGTTCAACTTGCTTCAGTTGATCCCACCACATTGTGGCTTTCCCGTGTAAATGGTAGGTGGCAATCCTGGCTTCTAGGTTTGATGAATAGTTTTGCAATTGAAAATATCTCCTGAGTCCAAGAAACCATGCCTCAACATCAACTTCCCTTTCTCTTTCTCCATCAAAGGATGGTGGCTTGAGCTTCCTCAACTCTCCTTGCAAATTATCCAATTCATGTCTTCTTCTTTGGTGCCTAATAGGAGACACCTCTAGACTACTTATGGAATCTTCAGATGCATAAAAATTACTTGCTGAGTAGGGAGGTAAGTGATTTATATGACTTCCACTAACACTTCCTAAATAACCAACCCTTCCACGATCATCTCTTCTTTCATGATACCTTCCTTCTTCCTCTTGTCTTGAGTTTTATCCCCTCTTTATTTTCCTCTGCAACTAATTTAAGCTCTACATCAATTGAGCATTTATCTGAATTTGTTCTCTCATCAGTCTCTCATTGTCTTATTTGTATCCCTGCACTTCTATTTTCAGGCTTCTTATAGTTTCTATCAATGTTTCTTGCTCCCATCTGCCCTTGTGTATATTAGATTCTGTCTCTGCATTACCAACTCTGATATTATGACCCTTGGCCTCTTTATCATGGATGGAAGCTCCCTCTCCTTCTTCCATTTATTGAATACACATTCGGAACTGATGTGTTTAAACCCCTTAATTCTGCAAAATGTGCAAGTGACCATTTTGTTAGAATTAAGCATATGATAAACAAAATTTTCCAAACAATGTTATCGATCCTTATTCTTCTCAATTCATGAAGAACATATATGTATCAATTTGCATCATATAAAACTTCCATGTTATCCCTTAGCGAATATAAAATTTAATTCTACACAGGCACTCCCTTCAAACCACTTTCCCGGGTGGCCACGGATCGAAACCGTGGGCCAAATCCTTCCTAGCGCTTTTTATGTTAGAATTACTATATCAAGATCGTGTGGTTGAAAATCAATCGAGGGATGAGATCGACAATCAACAAGATCTCTGGGACTTTGGCATCAGGAGTGTTGCTCCTCTTTAATCACCTTAGTGAGCTAGATAGAGGTGATTGCAAGCTCAGTTGGGTTTGCTGAGAAAGACAACTACAAGGAAAAGGGTTAGAAAAAGAAATATAAAACAACAACTAACAATTAAACTAAGAAATAAAACAACAACTAAATTTATAAACATAGGGACATAAGGAAAAAAGAAACAATGAGACCCATGTCACCAATGATAAGGCTAATATTAGTGAAAGAAAACACTGATAAGCATGGGGACTATGATTCCCTTCTTCCTCCAAGGGAGGGCTCTTGGACCCCCACAAATAAGCTCTTCTTACAACTTTGAAAAAGAAAATGAAAATGGTGAAATAATTCTTTGCGAATCCACTTAAGGGGTGAGATGGATTTCCCAAAGTAATGATGCAAGTATACTCTTGGCAAGGATAGAAGAGTCCTCAAGAGAATAATGGCAGCATAATTTTTCTATGAAATTCCTTTAAAAATGAAGTGTATCCATGGCCTTTTTATAGCATTCCTTTGAGTTATTGTTCAACTAGCTTGTAGTGTGTAAAGAGGCTAATTAGGGAATTTCTAGGTCTTTGACTAGCCATCCAGTCGAATCGAGTCCATATTTGATTCTCAAATGAACTTGGAAGTTGAACCAGAAGTGGGTGGGAGGTCGACCACTCTCATAAATGCGTTGTTTCTCAGGTGCACAGATTTTTGCGACAACAGTCGTGCATCGTGCACATGTGCGTGAATCTTGCGTTTCTATTTCACTCATGTGCGTGCATGCCCAGTGTCTTCATAGATCCCTTCAATTTTTTCACTATTTGTATATTTTTTACCCTTTGTGAATGCTTTTGTGTTAATTCAGGTCCATGAATGACCTCACAACTGTTTGACGATGCTGAATTCTTGTAACCATTTGCGAACGAAATTTCAGTGATAACAGGGAGTTACGAACTGTCCACACTCTCAACTCTTCTGGACTGCCAAGTCTCTGGACTACAGGATATGTTGCCACGTATCTTGTCTCGATCAACGATTAGTATTTCCTTCGTGACTTTGGATTTTGGGGCTTTCCCAAGCATGCCTCTCCACAGATATACCGAAGTGTTGAAATATCATAGGTCCTCTCCTTCCTCCACATATCACCTCCCGATCAACGGTGGAGATTAACTCTAGCCATTGAGAGTTCTTGATCCAAACTGCCTATGCCTTGAATCCTCCAGAGTGCCAAGTCTTTAGGCTATGGGATCTACTACCACATGGCAGAAAATAAGGCACATACATGTGGCCCTATCGGACGGGTGATACATGTCGTATAATAATTGGCACAAACATTATTTGAAAAACATGAAATATGGTGACACATGGAGAGCATCAAATGTCTCCATGTCACCCTAGGTGAAATCAGCAGGCCACGTCACTCCAGTGCCTCTCGACTTCGGGACTTCATAACTTTGGTGCTTCGAGAGACTTCTCCACACTACACCATAAATCCCCCAAACACCGAACTATCGAATTGGTTGATTTTCATACATGTGTCCTCAAACACGAACGTTCTATATTTACTCTGGAGGTTCAGGAATTCAGAGGTTTTCACTGATGAACACCACCATGCCCTCAGACTGTCGAACGTCAAATTTATGAACTCTTGTTAATATTCGAACATGTGTCCCCGAATATGAAGGGTCCAGATTTTCTCCGGAGTTCGAGATTTTAGAGGTTTTCTTTGTCCAGAAATGAGAAAAAATCATCACAATCTGTCGATCCCCGACCATCGACCGTCGACGATCGGTGATTTTCCTTGGTTTATCTTCAACCCTTCACCCAATTTTATGAAGGTATTACAATTTCCTTCCACTTCTTGATCCAACAGTTGAGAAAGGTCCTGAAGGGATCCTAAATCAATAGTCAACATTCCTTTGTGACTCTAGGCTTCAACACTTTTCACATGTAGAGACTTGAAAATCCCCATAGTACCAATTCTACGGAATACGATATCTACTGCTACATGTCTTCTGGGAGTGATGGTCGATATGTACTCTGGCCTTCAGGCATTTGGGAGTTCTTGACCCAATGAAAACTGTCACATATTTTTCTTTGAAAGTCTGAATTCCCAAGTTGGTCAATCCGTTGACACGAGTATTCCTTAACGGGCGGTCTAGATTAACTTCGGACTTTAGGCTTCGAGAGATTTTATTGCATGCAACATGATGGATCACTTCTCCCAGAATGTCAATCCTCCAAATCGCCATGATATCTACAACTCACACTCACTTGTGCACAGATCTGACGGATGACACTTAAACCTACTCAAACTTTTTATTCTCCTTCATTGGACGACCCTTGTTCGCCTACCCTCTGATCCAAGGATCATGAATCTCTCTTGATCCCATAGTGGCGATCGCTCCCAAATTTGAAAGGGACGATCATTATCGTTCAATCCCTTACAAAGGATCTCTAACGTTCTACCTCCTTTGTAGACTCTGCAATGCCATTCATCATCAGATTTTCAACTTCAAGGTCGGAATTTGATTTCAACCACGAGACTCTGACCAATAGACTCAGCCCATATCGGCCTGGTGTTTCAACCAGAAGCTCTGATACCAATCTGTAACATACCCTGCCACCCACAGGTCAGGGTATGCTACCTTCAAGACCACCCTTGGACTTCTTTCTCTTATCGATACCTTTTTAAATTAATAAGGATGCACAAAAGAAAATATCTAATGACACAATAATAACCAACAAGCATGCATCTTATAAATATTTAATTAAACGATAAATAAATACACAATGGAATACATTCATATACAGGTAAATAATACTATAACAGAGAGCACTTATCTTTATAAAAGAAGACATCAACTGGCTGCAGACCAAGGAATGTTCCACCCAACCGTAGACACTAGTGTTCCAAATCTCAACAGCAAGGTCACCCCCGAGATAGGGCTATGACTCCAAAAGGACAGTTCCAAATTGTTACTTGGCTTCCCAAACCAGTCAACACTCAAGCTCTCACAGGATTTCCCATCTTACTCGCAACAATCCAAGTACCCATCCCTCTTCTACCTAGCCTGCACCACCCAAGAGAATGGACCTCCACTCTTCTTTTCCACATAATCCCTTAGGCATCCCTTCTCCTTCCAGGGCTATAACACAACCGATCCAGTGAAATATCCTTGATCCTGCTGATCAAGAGATTTTCTACTGATCTAATGTTTTGTCTCATAGATCTGATACACTTGGAGTTTTTGGATGCGTTTCAATTGTGTGTTTGAGATATTTATGTTTATTGCATGTGCATGTTGGTTATTTCATGTGCATGTTGATTATTGCATGTGCATTTTGTGTATTTATTGTTTAAACAATATATAAAGGATGCATGCGGAAGTAAAGAACATCAACTACCCAATAACATGTATTATGCGACTCAGGAATATAAATACAATAACATACTGGAAATATAGAGTATAATCGTCATCTAGGTCTCATGGATAGTCATTAGAATACAAGAAAATAACATTAAAATACCCGTGATCAGAAGATGAAGGAAGATATGATGCATGCATGGATAGATCGACAAAAATATGCAATATTTGAGAGGTACGGTAACTACTACTAGCTGGAAAATGAATCCGGAAGGATAGACCATCGGAATGAGATGAAAACTGATCCAATAGAAGCTCCCTGGCCTCTAGACTAAAATGGATGAGGAAAAAATGTCATATCTAGTATCTGAGGCACTGGATCTGGACCCCTGGGGGTTTAAGCACCTCCTGGGACACTAGATGCATCCCAATTGATTTCACCAATGTAATCTACTGCTATAGGACTCAAAATGATTGTCTCACCAAATGCGAAACAGGGTCGTAAGGGTTTCCCCAGATCTTCCCTGATGCTCCGTCTGCAACCTCAAATGTCCTAATGGAAGAGTTTCACCCTAAATGGATGGATGATGCACCCTGCAAGATTACACCATCAAAATATTATGGAAACTGGCTCAATCTAAGTGCCTTGGCTGGATCTCAATTGGTTTGGAAGGAAACTACAATATGAGCTTGAACCTTGTGCAACTCAACAAACCCTCAATCTGACTTGCACCCTCATTGGTTGAGTTGTGCACTCTACATTGGATACTCCCAAATAGTATGGTGGAATACCTGGATGGTATATCTGATGGGATACGGTATGTCTCTCAACACCTAAACCGATCAATGGTGCTAGTTTCCTCTAGAAATCCAC
>JZKD02S1789266.1:354440-366427 GCA_000966675.3 Picea glauca | reverse complement strand
CCTCCAAGTAATGTGCCCAAAATGACCTCTTCAGTGAATTCCATTGACTTATAGCTCAAAATAGTCAAAATCATGGAAATCGTCGGAATGGAACGAAACCAAAGCCAACCTATGCAGAATGGCTCATAATGATGGAATGTGATGATAAATGCCAACTGGACCCCACAATGCCTCTCAAATACCCCTGTACTCTCTATAACATCCATTTGGCTACTCTGGTCATCATAAGTCTCTGCCCTATGATGATGTCCCAAAATGGTTACACTCACCTTGTCTCATCATCCAACTTATCCTTACCCTTCCATTCCCTTTGTAATGGCTTCCGGTCCTGATCCTTCTGTGGTATGAAGGATTTGGAAAAGGGTTTATTTTTTGGCACTGAATCTGCCGAATCTCTAGTGCATAGGATGGCATCCTATAGAGTGTGAGGTCGGTATGCCTTCACCCATGCTCTCAAGGGTTCTGTGAGCCCTTCTATGAATAACATGATCAATCAAGGCTCGGATATATCTGTCACTGTCATTGCTACCTGCTAAAACTCTAAGATGAATGCCTCTGCTATGGCAGTTTGTATCAACTAGGATAGATCTCTGAAATGGATCTTTGGATCCCTTCTGTCAAATCTGTCCATGAGTATCTCTATGAACTCTCAGTAGGAGGTGATGCGATTGTGGCCCAATGTCACCAATCCATGATACCACCACTCTTGTGCTTCACCCTGTAAGTGTAAGGTGGAGAAACTGATGGCCTATGTCTCAATCATTTGGTTGAGCTTGTAGTAGGTGTCAAGATTCTGTACCCAAGCTATGGTGGTGCATTTGGATGATCTGTCGAAAGATGTTATGGTGAGTTTTCCAACTTTCCGAATGAAATCAATGTTATTCCCCTGTTGTTTTTACGACTGTAGCCCTCCTCTCTATGGATCTCTGGGGTAGTTCCTGAGTCTGAGCACACAATACTCGACTAGGGTCATATCCTAATGGAAGTCATGGCCCAATGCTTCATACTCTCTCTGATACTCTACAATGTCCTCTGGATGAGTGGGGGGTCTCTATGCTATTGGTATTTGTGCTGCTATCAGGGGTTCCCTATGGAAACTAGAAAACAATGAACGTGGAATCCTACTCGCATAGGAATATTTGAAAGTGGTTGGCTGGCATCTACTTCCTGCCCCTAAGTTACCCTATGCTGCATATGGGGCTTGTGTGCCCGGGATGTCCACCATAGCCAATCTATCAGCTACCTGAGACAAGGAATGAGACATGGTCCACTGACTAGCTAACATATCACTGATAACCTTCACGAAGGATGAATATGGATCCATGGGGGGCTTAACACTGCCCTCTGGTCTCTCATATCTGTCACCTAGCCTCTTCTCTGCTTCGGGGTTGGCCTCGTTCTCTGCTCTTCTCTCTGCTTCTCTGTGTGCCTCTTCCTCTTCCTCTGAACTGGGAGGGAAAGGAGGAAAGTTAGGTTTAGCCCTTCTTTCCTTGGGCCTATTGTAAGTGACATATTTTTCACCTACATGCTCATGACCATATGGGTCTTCTGCTGCACTCATAGTATTTAGTCACAGGCTGGCAGGAGTAAAGATCTGATACCACTAAAATATCCCTGATCCTGCTGATCAAGATATTTTCTACTGATCTAATGTTTTGTCTCACAGATATGATACACTGGGAGTTTCTGGATGCATTTCAGTTGTGTGTTTGAGATATTTATGGTTATTTCATGTGCATGTTGGGTATTTCATGTACATGTTGGTTATTGCATGTGCATGTTGCGTATTTATATTTTAAATAGTATATAAAGGATGCATGCAGAAGCAAAGAACATCAACTTCCCAATAACATGTATTATGTGACTCAAGCATGGAAATACAATAACATACTGGAAATATAGAGTATAATCGTCAGCTAGAGCTCATGGATTGTCAATGGAATACAAGCAAATAGCATTAAAATACCCATGATCAGAAGATGAAGGCATATTTGATGCATGCACACATAGATCGACAAAAATATGCGATTTCGGAGAGGTACGGTAACCACTACCAGTTGGAAAACTTGTCTGGAAGGATAGACCATCAGAATGATTTAGAAAATGCTCCAATAGATGTGCCCTGGCCTCTAGACTGAAATGGATGAGGACCGGATGTCAGATCTGGTCTCTGAGGCATTGGATCTGGACCCCTAGGGATTTGCGCACCTCCTGGGACACTGGATGCATCCCAAATGATTCCACCAATGGAATTTGCTGCTATAGGACTCAAAATGATCGTCTCGGCTAATGCAGAATTGGGTCGGAAGGGTTTCCCCAGATATTCCTTGATGCTCTGTCTGCAACCTCAAATGTCCTTCCTGAAGAGTAGTTCCCTAAATGGCTAGATGATGCGCCTTGAAATATTCCAGCATCAAAATCTGATGGAAACTAGCTCAATGTGAGTGCCCTGGATGGATCTCAATTGGTTCAGAAGGAAACTGTAATCTGAGCTCAGACCTTGTGTAGCTCCACAAACCCTCAATCTAACTTGTGCCCTCACTGGCTGAGCTACGCACTCTGCACTGGATACTCCTGAATATCATAGTGAAATACCTGGATGGTATCTCCTATGGGATAGGGTGTGTCTCTCAACACCGAAATCGATCAATGGTGGTGGTTTCCTCCAGAAATCTACAAATCAGTAAAGTTGACTCTCTTCCTCCTCTGGGAACTCTCAACATCAAATCATAACAATGCATAATGATGAATTAGGTCAATTTCCTCCCTTTATACCCTTCCTGATATAATTCACCATTGACCTCACTTAAGCTAGGCGCTTTTCCTCCTTAGGTGAATAATTAATTAATTAAGTCCCCCTTTAGCACCTTTTCATTCTAATTCTTCGTTGACTTAGGATTAAGTGAATTTTCCTAATTTTTTGTCTTAATTCATTGTTTAGCCACCAAACCACCCTTGTTTCTCCATATTGCTCCCTTTTTGTGCCTGATTATAGTCTACAGGAACACATAGACTACTAAGTCACTCCCTGCTGGCCTACTCTTGGGAACGAGACATCACATCTAGAATCTCCATGATGGAACTTTCAGGACTCACATCTATGAACAAAGTTGTACACAGGCCAATGCACCTCTTACATGCAAGCCTCAGGTCATGGTTGGATCACACCAACGACCACTACAACCAACAATACCATGGCTACTCTTCAACAGTTTGTTTCCCTTTCCCCAAGACAAGACACATATGAGGAAGGATGAATTAGTGATAGGTAAGAATGGAATGAAAGAATGAGTGGGAAAATGAGTGAACAAATGAACCAGTTATCAAGTGAACGAGTGAATGAGGGAGTGAACAAATGAATGAGAGAACCCCCTAACAGAATGGGGGTACGTTTAAGTATTTCGTGGGGAATCAAGAACCTCCTGGTCTCCCCCAAGAAGCTCATGTAACTAATCCACTCCCTTAGAAAAAAGGGTAATTAAAATAGGAAATAAACATTTATCCCCTCAATCCCCCTCTCTTGTGGAATCATATCCCCCTATAACTCTAGTCCTTGTTTGTCTAGCAACCAACGTTGTGTTTATTATTAATAATGGTCAAAACATTGCATTTCTTAGGCACACTGTCCTCTTTTAATTGTTTGGGCCCTCTGGCCTCTTGATAATTAACAAAATACATTATTTAATATGGGGCTCAAAACCTGGGGTGTTACAACAAGTTGCACGTATAATGCTTTGGGTCGTGTGCTCAACAATGGTCTTCTTTAGACGTTCAGACGAGGTAGAATTCTAGCTTTCTCTTGTTATTATTTCATTTATATAGCATACTTGTGATTAGAGTTGATTTCTCAGTGTTGTTCTATCTGTTGTGTTTTTCCCCTAGCCATAGAGATATTTTCCTTGTAACAAAATTGGTGACTCCACTGGGGAGATCTCCTTTTTGGGGGTATTGGGTGTTTTTCTCCTTTATTTTCTCTCTATTTTCCTTATTTTCTATGTTGTTTGTTGTTTGATAGCCTATATTTTTCCTTGTATCTGGGTTTCTTGGCTTAACCCTTTCCTTGACAGTGTCTTCTTTGACATACACGATTTTTCCCTTGACAGATACGTACATACGTGAATTGTCTTCCTTTAGGGCGTGTACATATGTGATTTGTTCTCAGAACAGTCACATAGACTATTTTTTGAGTCTTTTTGGTTGATTTTAGTGATTTTTGGGTGAGTTTTGTTGGTTGCTAAGACTTCTTGGGTCCCTATTATGACTGTTCAGTGCCTACAAAGTGATAGGAAGTTGATTTATTGGTGAATTCTTTGGGTGAGCTCCTTTCTTGTCATTATTCCTATTTGTTGTCCTTACATATTGTTATAGGTAGTTTCTTCTTGGTATCATGCTTGGGTTGTCTCCCTTTTCTTGTATTAGGGTCTGCCAATGAGGTTATTCTTCATTCCTTGCATTTTCTTTTCATTATATCGAAAATACAAACAAACAAAAAAATTGTTTTCTTGCATTTTACTTATGGGATTTGCACTTTTGGCTACTTTACAATAGTTTGTAATATTAGGAAAGATTGCACTTCATTGAAATTGTAGAGATTGCATCTTAGAAACAACATTTAGAAGCATACCATCTCATTGAAAATCAATACTAGTACTTAACAATTTTTTTATATTTTCTTCTCTTTATATATTTTGAATCATAATACCATCATTTTCACAATTTCAACTCTTGAGTGAGAAAAATCCATTAAAATTAATGTTGAATAATTAAAATTGATTAGAAACGATTTTATTTTTCAAGGTACACAAACAAGTATAGGACCTAGGGCCTTGGAATAGGATTTTGGGAGTAAAATTATCCAAGGCTATAAAATTCAACGTATGTGTATGACCAGAGAGTGCTAAAACCCATTATATAATTGATGTTCTCAGGAGGCTCTTCTCACACCAGAGTTAAGCACTAGTTCATGCCAATTTGGTTACATACAAAGCCCTCTAATACCTTCCTAATATCAGTGATATTTCTGGGGTTCTATTCATATCTGGGGGTCTTTTTAGTTCCTTTACCTTCGTGAGAGGTGGTGCTTTCAAGATTTCGGGTTTTTCTACCCTACCCATATAGTGGACTGTACTTGTGACTACTCGCCTGAGAATTTTCTATATAGTGGTGACTTTAGTTGCTTGACATATGTAGCCACATAGGTTACTTGAAGGGGTTTTTCTGCAGGTACCCTAGGTCAGATAGGGATCAGATAGCACACATACTTTATGGAGTATTTCCTCTCCAGTAGGATCTAACTGACTGCGCTATGAAGCCTACGAATTTCCTTATAACTGATTCTGACACCTCCACTCTATTGTTGCGGAGTCTTAGACCCATATTGAGTGAGGCATACCTACTTTAGTTCAGGAGGTCCCTTTCAACCATCATATCTTGTTTGTGTGCATTGGAATTTAGCTTTATTTACGAGTGTTATCTCTGATTATTAGTCATCCTCGGGATTTCATATTTTATCACAAGTTTTGATTCATCATGGAGTGATAATATCCTCCTCGCCAGTCTTTTCGTATTTTGAATCTACCACCACATATTTATCCTTTACCGAAGATTCCTCCTAAAAGGATTAGATTTAATAAGCGTGATACATATATCTCCACCTCTCAGACTCATGATCATCCTACCATGAGTACCGAGTCATATATGAATGTCTCAAGAATCCCTTTGACTCCTATATCCTCTGTGATTAGTGGGGTCCCCTCGACTCCCTTTTCATAAGTGGTTTGTATGCTGGAGGATCCCTCATCTAATGCTACCCAGCCCATGGTCTCAGCGCAACTTGTGAGAATGAATCCTTTTCAATTTCCAGGAGGTATATTGAATCATAGTACTCAGTCAATACCTTTGACCACTAATCCTTTTTCGTATGGTATGCTAGACTTGACTTCACACTTGTCATCCTTTGGTTCATAGTCTCATGTGAATCCTAGTTTTGGGTCTAGGGGCATGATGCATTCTTATTCTCCTTTTTCATTTGGTGGGGATCATATCCCTCAATCAAATCCTATGGTAGGAGGTTAGAATCCTCCTTCCTATGGACCCAATCCTAGATTCTCTTTTCCAGGAGTAAGTACTCAAATGAGCAGTCCTTCTACGTCTTATATTATGTATGTCATTGCTTCTTCCAGAGTGTTGATTTCTATGAACTCTTTTATTATGGATAACCCCCCTATGTCCTCTATTGTTCCATCCAGAGGGAGTCATTTTTATAGTATTGGAAACCCCCTACACAAAGTTCCTTCATCCGGGGGAAATTTTTATCCTCATATGAGTAATCCTTATAATGGCTCTTTCTCTTCCCAAGAAGATTTCGCGATGTCCCTACAACATTTTATGAATTATTTGGGAGGAGGATATTATCCTATAGGACAAGGCCATGGTATATACTAGAAGTCTAGTTGATTTGCGATCTCACAAAACCAGTCTTTCCTGGGAGCAAGGGATTCAACGTTGCAACCTCGACTCCCTTTTTTGGCCACGTTAAATCTGACAGACTTGTCAAAATTTATGAATGACCCTATGCATCATGATCCATCATGGCCCCCCGTCCCCACCAAGCTTTCTTATGACATTCCAAAGTTTGAAGGAAAGAATGGTGAGGATCCAGGTGATCATGTGACTACCTTTCACCTATGGTGCTCATCTACCTCCCTTAATGACAATTCTATTCATTTGAGGCTATTTCAATGCACCCTCGTTAGGGTCACTACAAAGTGGTACATCAAGCTACCTGGGGGAACCTATGGAAATTTCTATCATATGGTCTTGGTTTTTATTAATCACTTCCAATTACCGGTTCATTATGATGCCAGCCCAAAACTCTTATCAACTATTCGATGAGATAAATACACCCATATATCTGATCATATCCAAGAGTGGCATATAAGGAAGAGGTCGATTAAAGTCTACATTCCTCTAAAGTTTCTGTTGGAATGGTTCCTCAAGTCTTTTCAGCCTTACATTTCAAAGGATGTTTCTACATTTGGAGTGACAACTGAGGAAGAATCCATATTCAAATCCCAACTATTGGACCTTATAGATGCTCAAACTAGGATGCTTTATGAAATTCTCCTTGATGCATTGCGATCAAATTACAATCCCAGAAAAATTATTGGGCCTCATGACGACGAAATCATAGGCTTCGTAAATGATAAGACTATAGACCTGGTGACAAACCAACTAAAATATTTGTCTCTTAACCAATCTGTAGCAAGAAAAGCTACAAATTCATCCTCCACCACCTCATCAACAAATGTGCATTATGTACAGTCATCGTCAAACTCAAACGCTAACAAACAACCCAGAGGGAACAAGAGGAAAGGAAGTGGTAATAATCGTAAGGGTGGGAATAATAATAATAAAGCCAAGGATGAAAATAATAATGATAAATCAAATAATAATGTTGGTGAGGGAAAGAAAGAAAAGAGGAAGCTGAAGTTTCCCTATAAAATTTGTAAATATGATCACCTTACCCAATTGTGCCCCAAAATTGAGGAAGCCTCGAGACTCATTGCATCACATCCTGCTATTTTGACTAACTCGTTTCCACATAGCTAAAATATTTCCTCGATGACCTCTAACACTAGAAATGAATTGAATGGGAGTCAAAACCCCTCATCACATGACGGTGGCCATATTTGCGTCAATATGGTTAAGTCTCAGATTGGTGTAGCCACTTGATCTTGTGATTACGGTTCTTCACATACTGTCTTAGGTCCAGAGCCTCCTGCTCCCCCAGAAACGCCTTTGCAGATTGATAAGTCAAAACCTCTACCTTGTATTCTGAAAGGATTCCTTAATCTCTTTGCCCACAATCCTAATTCTAGAGCCACCAAAAATTACTCGATTGTCGATGATTTGGGCCAAACTAGTACATGCGTGATGTCAGCTTTGGAGGTGCTTCAGATTTTTCCTTCATAGAGGAACACCTTACTATGTGTGTTAGGATATCTAGACCCGTGTGGCTCAAAGGTTATCAAGTTTGATGGCATATACATTAAGCCTCACTTACCTTACCACGTGGCCTTCCAAATCTATTTGGAGTACACAAATGTTACCATCAAACATAATGTAATTGATGAAGGTGATTCAACATCCATGATGTCTCTAGCCCATTGGAAATCCATTGGCTCTCCACCCCTATCTCAATCCATGACCATGTTGACTTCATTCGATGGGAGTTATTCTATACCCCACAATATCCTTCCCACTTTTATGATCCAATTAGGCAGAAAGAGGGTTGAGGTCGAGGTCGAGGTGGTTGATGCGTCTCTCAACTACCATATTTTTCTAGGGCATAATTGGACTTATTCTATGATAACCATTGTGTCATTGGTTTTCCACATTCTATGCTTTCCTCACAAAGGAAATAATGTGATGATTGACCAATTGTCCTTTGTGCATCCTAGTCCTTCTACATTGGTGGGGCCTACAGTCCCCATTATTGATAATTATCAACATGCAACTAAGAATGTTGGTTTCAGAATGTATTCCTACTTGATGGGTACTTTTTATTTTACGGAACCAATTGCATATATTAATGTCATCTTCATTGATTCTTCATCATTGATGAGGTCCGTTCCTTTTCATACTTCATATTTCAATGACCCTTGGACCCTACCTTCCCCAACTATGTCATACGAAGTCCATTCACACATTGGGATGGTGATGCCATTGTCCGTAGTAGAAGTTGCATATTAGGATATTCAAGAAGATACTGCTAACCCAGATCCTTCCTCCTCACAGACGGATGAGGTGGATCCCATATTAGATCCCATATGGGTTGTTCAATCATATTTTTCACATGATTTCCTTGAAGATACTTTACCCTCAAATGAAGCCATCTCAGAGGCCATTTATGGTCGTGATAGTCCTTGGGACGATATGCATCATTGCTCCTATTTTCTTCCAGATCTTTTTAGGATTTAACATGATGAGTTTAGGTCCACCCTGAGTGAGATGGTTGGTCACACTGTGGTTCTGATAGATACAAATGGTATTTATGATGAAGGGAAAGTGGAAAACATTTCTCCTACAGCCGCGATCGACATCTATCGAACCCCTAGTAAAATTGAAAATGTATAGGTCAGTGTGGATTGTTCTCATGAGGAAATTCATATCTACACTGATATCTTCAAGGAATTCTAAAATGTATTTGCTTGGTCGTACGAAGAGATGCTAGGGATCGACCCCAACATTTTTGAACATGAAATTAAAACTTATCCAAATGCTAAACCTGTTTGGAAACATCTTAGAGCAGTAAATACTAGGAAGCCCCCCACTATTAAGGAAGAGGTGGAGAAGTTTCTCAATGTTGGCTTCATCTACCCAGTTCCCTTGACCGAATAGATGTCCAACCCCATTCCCATAGATAATAATAAAGGAACCATCCGTGTATGTATGGATTTTAGGGAATCCTATCCTAAAGATAACTTCCCCACTCCTTTTATTGACCAGATTATTCTCGAGTATGCGGGAAAAAAATTATTTTCCTTTATGGATGAATTTTCAGGTTATAATCAAATTTAAATCAAACCCGGGGATCAACACAAGACAACATTTATTTTTCCTTGGGCTAGATTTGTGTACTAGAAAATGCCTTTCGGTCTTAAAAGTACTAGAGTGACCTTTCAACATGCCACAACCTTTTCATTTCATGATCTTAAGCATATCATTGAAGCTTACCTAGATGATCTCACTTCTCACTCTCACAAGAGAGTAGATTACTCAACTCACCTTCGAATGGTATTTGAGAGATGCCATTATTATCGCATTAAGTTAACCCCTCACAAGTTCATATTTTTCATTAGGTCTGGTCACCTTTTATGATTCATATCTTTTTCACATGGGATCATGGGGGATCCTATGAAGGTTGAGGAAATACTTTGGTTGCCTCCCTTATGCAACATTCAACAACTTCAGGGTTTACATGGGGATGGATAAATTCCTAAATCATTTCATAGTTAAATATGCCAATATAACTAAAGGTTTCATGCTTCTTTTGAAGAAGGACACTCTGTTCATATGGGATGAGCGAGCCCAAGAATCCTTCAATGCTCTTAAGAAATCCTTGGTATCAACCTCTCTGTTGAAGTTGCTAGACTTTAGTAGAGACATTTTTCTTTATATCACCATGTTCGAAGGGACAGTCGGTATGGTACTTGTTTAGGAGGATGATGAGATCCATGGGCACATTTTATACTACCTTAGTCAAAATCTAGTTGGTCCCGAACTCAAATACTCTCACGTAGAGAAGCTATCCTTGGTCATTGTACATGCAGTTTAGAGATTGCAACATTATATCTTACTCTGCAAAACTACCTTGGTTGGAGATATCAATCCATTTCAATATGTCCTTACCAGGAGTATCATAGGGGGGAAATACAATATGTGGATTGTTATTTTTCAAGAATTTGACCTCGATTTTGCTTTTAATAAATCCAAGAAATTGCTAGTTTTTTTTGAACTGATATCATACTTCCCTAGACTGGATGAGCATATTTTTCATGATGATTCATTCTTGGATGAACATGTCTTCCTTATCTCATCTTCAGACCCCTGGTATGGATACATTTTGATCTACCTTCAAACCTTGAAGACCCCCCAACATCTGTCGAGAGATGATCGACGACGTATACGTCATCAGTGGCAAGTTCTCCAACCATTGACAGTTGGGAATACATCAATGTCTCATGATCAATGGATTCTTCAAGTGTTCAAACTCAACACCCTTGTTCACACTTGGTGGATGTAATTGGTGCCTTGACACCTAATCTCATTATTGGTGGGTTGTCTCACATTTTTTAACTATATAAATCAATGATCGGTAATCAAATGAAGTCTCATTGTGTTCGAATTCAACTCCTCTATTCACATAATGTATACTTTCACCTTCAGCGGATAGTGTAGAAGACCTCCAGTTTATAGTAGCAACACCCCATATCTATTTTTATATTTCATCGAATCAATACCTATATGACTTCAGTGATCATGGAAGATCAGATTGTACTCCATTGTATACCGATATCTTCAATTGATTTTGAGACTAGACTCCACTATGTCTTGTTCGTGACTATGTCCACTTTGTATTTCCTATGCATGGCCATGAACAACTATTTTTTATATATCCACATGGATCTGTAGTGTAATTCATATTGGCAGCCATGTGTACAAAGTTAATATGAATTGTAATATTCTCATGAGTAACTAGTACTTCCAGCTGAGTCTTCATTACTCCACTTCTGAGAATTATAATGTATTTTACCATCGCAGATACTCGTCTGACCTCACACATTAGGGGGCATCTGTTATAGTACATTTTTCCACACTCCATGCATATTTCTTTGATGGCCTTCCATTTCCCTCTGCAGACTTCATTCCCCCCCTCTTTTTTTCACTCGAGAGATAAAAATACACACTTTTTTCAATATACATGACCTGCAGTTAGACATCTCATGTATACGTAGGTTGCTCCATTAAAAACTGCATACATTGGGTTTGGTGCTAAAAAATTAAAAAATATTTCGGGTTTTCCATGCCATATCATGTGATACATGATCCTTGACCTTCCATATAATTGAAACACTCTGACTCGACCCTTCATTTCCATTTGGAGGCTATAAATTGATCCATATCCAAGCCTTGAGCAAGATTATCACATTGAGAGAAAATACACTCGAGAAATTTCACCTCAATTCAGTCTAGATCCCTTCGTACTTGAAAGTATGAACTTATTTTGTTCAGCCCCCAAGATCTTCCTATCTTGTAATGGAGAACTTCAGTGACTCCTACTTGTGAGATTTCCTTTGTGGAGGATTCAAGTGGTTGTTATAACCCTAAAATGCACCATACAGGTTTACCTGGCATCAGGCCAACTCATGCCTCTTCCTAGCCAAAGCCATGCTGAGTAACTCCTCAAAAAACCACTCAAAACA